>RJWJ010024068.1:0-25205 GCA_004363605.1 Indri indri
ACAATTAAGTATCAAAGAATTTGTTTCTGAAAGCAAAAGTGCCTTAGGTTTCAGGCCTACCAATGATAAATCTTTACTTTTAGCTATGAAAGAAATGCAATTAAACAGAGCACCCTCTGTGGTAACTTCCAACTAGTAGTAGACAAAGGAGAATTTATAGAAGTCAATAATTAAAGAGTTCTTTGAAAGGCTAGTAGGAAAAAAGTCATAGCTTTTGTTAGAATCTAGAAGTCTACAAAGGATTACTAACAGATTTTCAGTCTGCCCACTTATTGAAGAATTTGATTATGTTGAAATGGATGATATTAGGTTAGATCTCAAGAATGTGATTGGAAACTCAGACTTGCATTTTTGGGGTATTATTTAATCATTTCAGTACAAGGTAACAGAAGCCCCAATCTTCAGTTTTTAATTTAGAAATTACAGATTGCTAACCTAATCTCGATATACATCTGTACTCCAATACTCCGCAAAAGGGAATGTGTATTGTGCATATTTCAGATCATTTTAGGAGGAGTAATTATTTTATGAGAGAGATTAGTAGCTTATAGGTCCATATTCCCTGCCAAATTCAACAATGATTCAATAAATGCCAGATGGTGGAAGATTCTCAAGATTCAGTCTTTAAAAAAAATATATTCTTTTTAAAACATAGTTGAGTGGAAGATAGATTAATGAATTTAGACATGCAGTAACTACTGTATATAAATTACTCACATTCTCAATATAATCAACTGGTGTTGAGCAATGCAAGATTTTATAGGCAGTGACAGTCCCTAGTGTGACTAAACTAATAAGCAGGCTTAACTTAGCCATGAAAACACATGTGGAAAGAAACTTAACAACTGTGCCTCTCCTTTCTAATCTTGTTTCTCCCAAGAAGTTTCTTCTACCTTTTCTGATACCTAATGAGATAATTCTAGAAAGGTTTTGAGATACTGGTGAAGGATCATGTTTCTTAGTGTCTTTCTTCTACCTTTTCAAATCTAATACTTAGGTAATTATCTAATTGGCATTTATTTAGCCCTCTGAAGTTCAAATAAAAGAGAAGTATGAGTTATGCCATAGAGTTATCTATCATTCTATTCATTGAGTTAAAGCTTTTATGTAGAAATCAATAGTAGACTAGTTGATGATCCTGCAAAAACAAGTGTTAAATTACCCAAAAATGTTAGTGTATTTTCATATGAATGATCTCTTTTAATCTTTAAAATGATAATGGTAGTTAACATTTATAGTATGCCTACTATGGGCTAGGCAGTGTGGACTTTTCTGCAATTATTTCTTTTAGTCTTCTAATAACCCTGTAAAGAGATATGTACATAGTCCCTACTCTATAGATGCAGAAACTGAGACTCGAAGAAGTTAAGGAGGGGTCCCTTTTCAAAAACGTGTGGAAAGTGAGATGAGAGACTGTATGTGACTTCTGTAAGATCACTTGCCTTCCATTGTAGTGCTTTCTTCCATTTAGTCAGACTCTGATTATTATAGAACTAAAGGCAGAGAAGGGAGTCTGGTCTGTACCAGTGACCATATGCCTTGCCTGTTCATTGACAGGTTCAAAGACTCAACCATTATTCAAATTACAACCTTGAAAGTAAACATGGTCAAACCTTACCCCACTAAGTATGTCTATACCTAAACATCCTAATTACTACCAAGTACATCAGCTGTTAATTTTCATTTCCTAATATAATTAGTGCCTTCGTAGTTTCCCTTAAATTCAATAAATGATTGAGACAAGTAAAAACACTCAGTTCAATAGCTGATGAGTGGTAAAAACTCAATGAATCTTAGCTGAGTGATGGAGTCAATAAAAGTTAGACATCAAATTAAAAACAGAAAATGCTGTAGGTCCTCCGTGCTCTTTCTATAGTATTCTTATGTAATGTAAAGCTCTTTAAATATTTGTATAAATTCAGACACAGCTTGACTTCAAATTATTAACTTATTATATTATGTTAGAAAAAAATTAGAGAATAAAATCTGGTACTGAGAGGAAAGTAGAGCCAGGGGTACATTTTAATTCCCATTCACAGATTGAAATGACTCAACTGCCGAGAAATATTTTAATCTTATTTTCATGTTAACATTTGACCCCAATGACTTGCCTTTTGTGCTACACCCAGACAAAAATGTCCAATAATGAAAAATGAGCGTTTGTAATTGGCCAAGTATTCCCTTCAAAGAGATTGTGAAAAAGGAAAGTAGGAGGTTATGTGTCTCTCCCTCTTTTTTTTCCTGCACAGATATATCTTTTATAATGTTCACTTAGTTACAAAGAAAAAAGTTACAAAAGTAAAGAAGGGCTGCTTCTTGCATTAGTTGCCTGAAGTATGATTTATTCCGAGCCACACTGTCTTGCATTTTAAGGCACTCAAATATGAGATCTTTAACTTACCATCTCTGTACTCTCTCCTGAAAAATTTATACAAATATATATGTCATTGCTTTTGGAATAAAAGCCAGAGATTTTTTTTCTCTTTAAATCAATCCCAAGAAATGTGCCTTGGAAAAGAAGTCCCTAAATAAAAGCTGAAGAATCTAAACTATTATGAATGCAAAACAATTATGAATAAATTTCTTGTACTCAAAGAAAAAGCTGCTGACATCATCTAACTTGCAAAAGAAAAGGCGGCCCACGTAACATTCCTGAAGTGATAGTATTGGCTTCATTCAGCACTCAGTAGGCATTTAACCCCTTGAATAAATAAACTGAGCTCATAAGATTCCAATAACTCAATACGGCAGAAGTCTAGCCAAAGGTTTGTATGTAAGCATTAGACTTATAGGTGATTAGGTGGTGAATGTTTATTTGAAAAACTTCAAGAAATCCTGGTGCTTACTGGGGCCAGTGAAAGGTCTTTGTTTTAAGTAAGTCTTTCCATTCACGAAAATGTTTTTGCACTGAGGGCACTATTCAGAAATGGAAAATTTCTTAATGGATGAATGATTTGCAGACTTAACTGGGTCTATCCAATGCTGTCATAATGGGACCCATTTAATAAATGTCCTCAGACAAAATGGTATTGTAATGTTAGGCTGGCCTATCTGCATTTTACACATTAGACTAAAGATCTATTGATTGGAAAATAAACCACAAGAAAATGAGGTGTGCTATTCAAATCTCAACCAAAACTAAGCTTTAAACATGTGGTTAAATTATTTAAACTTTTTTTTATCCCAAGTCCTATTCTACAGAATGGCCATTACTGTCATCATACCTCATAGTGGTGATCTGAGGATTAAACAATATATGCAAAGTAGGTTTTCCACAAATGTTGGTTGCTGTTGTTGTTACTTGCCAAGATTTTTCTCAATCAAAACATTAAATGGATAATATTATTATGGAAACAAACTACTATTATATTTCTGCTCTTGATTCTGTCACTTTCCTTTTTATTCTACTTTTTTGGCCTCTGTGTTATATTTTTTAAAATTCAATTATGAAGGGTCTGTGCATAGAATATTAAAATAATATTTATTAATAACAACTATGTTCCAGGTACTGTTCTAAATATTTTCTCATACTAACTCACTTAATCTTCACAACCACAATGAATAGCTACTAAATATTATACTAATTTTACAGATGAAGGAACTGATACTCCAAGACATTAAGTAATTTGTTCAAAATAACCCAGCTGGATGGGCATGGTGGCTTACACCTGTAATCCCAGCATTTTGGGAGGCTGAGGTGGGAGGATTGATTGAAGACTGGAGTTTGAGATCAACCTGGACAACATAGTGAGACCCCATCTCTACAAAAATTTAAAAAATTAGCCAGGCATGGTGGTGCACGCCTATAGTCCCAGCTACTGGGGAAGCTGAGGCAGGAGGATCACTCCAACTCAGGAGTTTGAAATTGCGGTGATCTATGATTGCACCACTGCACTCCGACCCCAGCAACAGAGTAAGATCATGTCTCCAAAAACAAAAACAAACAAACGAACAACAACAACAAATAAATAAATAAACTCAGCCCGTCAGTGGAGGAGTCAGGACCTACAACTAGAAGTCTACAGTCTCTGCATCCCTATGCTTCTTAAAATATTTGTTGCTGTTGTTAATTATAAAAATCAGCTATAGTGTACTTTTTAAAATGTTTTAAATTTAAAAACTTATTTTTTTTATTGGGCATAATTTTATTGTATAGTTGCCCTGCACAGACTTGGGTACCACACCCTTGGGTGGAGGAGAGGGGGACCTTAAAGCATCTAGAAAAAAAGCAGAGACCCAGACACATGTTTCTGCAAACAGCCCAATACATGTATGTAGTCTATAGGATCAGGAAAATAAGATGCTTTGACTCATAAATTTTCTTTCAAAATTCAAGGATTATTTTATTGATCAGTTGAAATGAATGTTGGCAATAAGGCATGGTTATTCTTCAGTATAGTGATAGAAAGCCTGATTTCATTCTCTTTACTGTTACAACAGGTTCTTTTGTGATAGTGCATGCATTTTTAGTAACCTCTCTCAGTAGTACTAGCTACTTGGGCATTCTCATTTTTGTCTAGAAGACTCTGGGCAAGAAATGGGTAGCACTCTTTGGGAGAAAATAAGGTGCTAATAGTTTCCAGCCTTTGCTGAAAACATCACTTACTGAAGAAAGGTTACAGATTTAAAATGAAAAGAGTTTCATCCTTCTCTGAGTTCTGTAATTTATGACACTCTTAATATTTGAAAATAATGGAGGAAGAAATACATTAGAAATGAATGGGTCATTAATCTAGGGTTAGCCCTGAATGATGCTATAATGATGTTTCTGTATATGTCAACATATACATTGAGTTATCACCAACATCCGTAAGTGGAACAAGACTGCCTAAGGAGCAAAATTGTCTAAATATTTATGGCATGATCAATGGCTTAAACAGAAATACATTTAGCTCGCATCCTCACAATACCAAATGTAAATCTGTAATGACATTTACCATGTTGTGTCCATATTTATGTTCCTGTCACTTACTCTGCGTAAGTTTTTCTGGGGCAGAACTATGATTTTTGAAATTTTTGTATCCTGAAAGTGCACATATTATGTGGCTTATGTTATTCACGGAAGCAAAATTTGCTGAGTGTGTGCATAAAGGAATGAAGTAAGAATTAATTCAATAAGCCTTCCTGAATGCTTGTTATATGCCACGTATTATGATAGGTGACACAAAGATGAGTGTTTCCCTGTCTCCTGAAGAGTCTAAAGAGGAGATAATACAAATGATTATATTGTAGAGTGGGAGGTGTGCTATGAAAGAGACACAGGGAGTGTTGTGTGATTACAGAGACGTTTGGGAGTAACTGAGATGGGTTTACAGGGAAAGTCTTAACAGAGGATCTGAGCTTACTCTTTAGGCAGAGATGGGAAGGGGAGGCTGTGATAAGAAGGGAGTTTGCATGGTGGAAGGAGTAATTATAGACAAAATCTTAGATCACTATATGCTTGAGGAAGAAAATTAATTTGTTATTGTTGGAGTTACCTTCTGATTTACTTACTGTAATGTGTTATGAATGTGTTGGTGTTCTATTATGTAATATGTAATATGAAATCATTATAATTATAAGGATAATTTATGTATCTTTTATTAAATGATAATTTTCTTTTTAAATCATAGTTCCAGTTACAGATGTTTGATATTGTTTGCTCCACATCATGGGCCAATAAAGACAAATGCTGTGAACTTCCAGGCCTGGTAAGAATTCTTTCAGCTCTACTGAAATTTTTAAAAATCGTATTTAATTTTCTCTGAAAATGAGATGCTATTCTTCCACACTCATATCATAGACAAGAAGGTTAAGAAGGAGGAGTGCCTGAAATCGACAAGATTTCATATGTGTAACATACAATCACATACGGTGTGAATTGCACAGTTCGGGGGTGCCATGTGCACATAGTCCAGAATGTTCTCAAATTTCGTGGTTCACAAAGCCCTTGGTATCTCAACAATTTTTATGGCACCCCCAGGACAAAAGAAATACCTTACAGTTCCATTAATGAAATAAATAGGTCCAAATATCTTACTAAATATACACATCCTAACAACTCAGTAGCCACATTAAAAGAACACCTAAATTTGAAAGAAAAAGAATGATGCTTTTATTTTACTCTCGAATTACCACAATTCCTTACTAATGGGATGTGTGTGCCTACTGGGACCTGCAGCATTTCTTGTATCTTGGAATCAGATTGGGCATCACCATCCTCATTTCTTCCACGTTGTTTTTTTCCATGGTACTTGCCTTTCATCACAGCAACTGTATTTGCAAATACAGGACATCATCAAAAAAAAGTATTTCAAAATCTAATGTTGAAACTATGAACTAACTAGAGCTAGTTGTTCACATGAAGTCCAATGGGGGATGGATATTGCTGTGTTTCTCTTAAATTTCTAAAACAGTCACAGGATTCCTGTGAGTTCAGTAGGGCACCCCAGGGCATCTTGGTATATAATTTTGGAGCTGTAGTCATAATCTCTATAAACTGTATGTGATGCTCCTAGAAAGCTCAGCATGATTTTGTCATTTATACCAAATGTGATTCCTGAGGGTACACCTGTATATATAAAAACAGAAAAATAGATTCATAGCTTAGGATTCTCAGGGCAAGTAGGCTGCCATGGGTAACCCTGTCATGGTTGGACAGTAGCCATGTCTTAATAGTTAAACCTGGACAATGAGTGTGGAGAAGCCTCCATGAAGTCTACGAGATTTGACTTTACAGGACTTTATACCGGATCACAACATCTATTGCAGGCATTAAATTCATGGCAGCCTGTGTTCGAGAAGGAATTAATTTACTCTTTCTTTATCAAAATAAGTTTATAGTAAACTCTGGTGATAAATGAAATAAGAGACACCTTGATGTTATGCTTAAGTGCAGGTAGATTAGAAATTGGAAGGAGAAGCACTCAGAATCCCCTGTTGTATCAAGCGAAGATGTGATCACCACTTTCCCTGGGAAGGACTGGAGCCCTTCTCATTGCTTTTCCTTTCACTTCTCTCACTGAAGTGACATAAATTCCATAGTGGGAAGACAGGAGTAGAGACACAGCCAGCAGCAATAGCAAAACCATCACTGAATCTCTGGTCACAGGTGGCCCATTGTCATTCATATTTTGAGGTCTTTCAGAATACTTAAGTTTGTATTTCTGTCTGGCCAGATGTCAGGCCAGATGTGTTAGCAGGCAGTTTGAACTGAAATCTTTGATTGCTTCTCAGGCTTCTGGCTAAGATCAAGTGAACTGAAATCTTTGACTACTGTCCAACACTTAGAGAAAAGTATATACAGTATACACAGGCCATTTGCTCAATATTTTGGGGGATGTTGTGTTGTAAACATTTCAGAGACTCAGATTACTTTAAATTTAGTGAGTTAACTATCATCTGTGTTCTATTTAGCTCTAACTTTACTTTCCCCTAAAGTCTTAAATAGTGAGGTTCATTTTCTCTCTATCCAAAGGGATTGATGGATTCTCTGACGTTCTATAATTTCTTATCCCAGTGCTGAGTTCATTTTGGCTGCTGCTGCACATGGGATATTTACGAATTATTCAATAGCTGTTAGCAGGTGCTCTGTCTTTCTCTACATTCCAGTAACTCATTCAGATACATTCAGCCTTCCATTAATAATCTAGCTTGTAATGTCACATGACAATAAAATTCCCCCAGGGAGAAGAAAAGTGTTCTCCTGTTCCAAAGCCTTAGATCAACACCATGACGTTTTTCTTATTTTCAACCAAAGAATGTGACCATTTGTTGAAATTGTCACAGGGAATTGCTGATGTATTTAAACACTGCTTTTATTTTGGTTTTTTTGTTCGTTTGTTTTGGGGGCTCTTTTTTCTTGTTTTTGGTTTTGTATTAGTATAGATGCAGTTGTTTTGATAGAACATTCCAACAAGTTTTCTTTTATCCTTCAAAACAGAAAAAATATTGTAGCATAAAGAACATTTTTAGGACCTTTAATTCACAGAGCTCTGTTACTCCAACTGAATTAAATAGTAACCAGGATTTTTTTGCACCCACTTCTGACTTTCTTTCGTCATCTGGATTTCCAAACCAATTTTAGCAACATCCTTCAATAATAGTGATTATCAGTGACTCACTAGGCACTCATCCATTTTCTGTTACAAAAAAAGATTTTGTAATTAGGAGTGAATACGCTCTGCCTTTCTATAGTAATAAACACTTAAAAATCTAACAATGTCTTAAATCAAAGTATTTTCTTTGAGTCAATAAGGCATTTGTGTGGACTGTCTTGTTAATGGTTGTGCTATTTTTTTTTCTTTTCAGAGGGATGATGAGTCCTGCCCAGACCTTCCACATTCCTGCTCCTGTTCTGAAACCAATGAAGTGGCTCTGGGACCAGCAGGCCCACCAGTAAGTCTTGCCTAGTTTGGCCTTAAATTTTCCTTAATAATGTTTGTAATGATCACTTGTGTGTCTAATATGTGCTGCCTACTGTACTGAATGGCTGTTACTGACTTAATCCTATGAGTAAACTGAGGCACAGAGACATTAAGTAACTTGGCTAAAGAGCACAGCTTGGAGGAGCGGGGCTTCAAATCCAAGTTTCCGTGACTCCTAGAGATGATACTCGTCGCCACTGTGCCATATTCTCTCTCATCCTGGCATGTATTCAACATCTGCCCTTTAATCTGCTGTGGTTTATTTTCCGTGTGAATGTTTCAAACTGGGCCCTCTACTTGTACCTATAAGATTTCATACTGTTCTTTTGCTCATTCTGTGTCAAAATGTGTATGTGAAGGGAAGATTTCTAATTAACCAAGGAAAGTATTCCATCTGAGTATGAAGTTTTTCACTACAGAAGACTTCCTACAGAACTTCCTAAAGGGAAAAAAAAAAAAAAACGGAAGAAAGGAAGGAGGGAGGGAGAGAAAGATGGAAGGAAGGAAAGAGAAAGACAGAAAAAACATTTTTGTGAAATATGAATATGTGTAAATAATTGCACTATCTTTGAATTTACCATGATAAATTTTTTTTTTGTGATACACTTACATGCTCATTTTATTTCTAACCTGCTAACCTGGGGTTATCAGTGTGTCTTTAAGATAAGAATGTTACAGCTGTTCTGTGGTCAGGAAATGGCAAATGTAGCAAGGAAGAAAGACAAAGGAAAAGACGCAGGAGCAAATAAAGAAACCCAGACCTTGCAGGAGGAGTATTCTCATGCCTGACATGTCCTTGCACGTTGATTGGCAGAGGCAGCCTGGCACTTCAGCGTGTGCGCAGTAGATAACCCACACTGACAGTTGGCTTGCAGCACGGGAGCTCGCTCTGTGTTGGCTTCACCAGCATAACTTTCCTTTATTTGTGCACCATATTTCCTGAGCTGAACAAAAAGGCAGCAACCCTGCTGAATGTATCTAAAATATATTCCAGAAGTTTCTCCTTTATCTCTGGTCCAAAGAGCATTGTTTTAAACTCTGGATGTAGAACTCAGTTTTTTTTTTTTTTTTTTAAACGAAAGACTCTTTGTCCCAAAGAAGCAGGTGTGGAGCAATGAACAGTAGAGCATTAAATTTAAATATTAAGACTAGGTGAGTCTCTGAACCACTGTGAACTTCCACTTCCTCACGCATAAAATAGTACCCACCTCTTTTACTGGTATTGTGAGGAATGCACGAGATAATACTGAATGCTTTAAGATAATACTTAATGCTTTAAGTACTATGTCCATTATAGAACTTTAATTCAATGTAAAGTGATGTGTTTAGTTTAATCTGGGAATTGAAAACAGATTTATTTTCAACTGTGTTCCCTATTCTCCTTCAGGCTCCAGAACAATAAAAAGCAATATTATATGCTATCCTGTGGTTTATCAAAGTGTTGCTCATATCAGAATCACCGGGGATACTTGTTAAAAATGCAGAATCTCTGACATAGCAGTGTAGGAATCAAGAATGATTAGGTGCACTAAGACATGAAAAGGACTAGATGCTTTCCTTTCAGAATATTAGAGGTTCACTGACCTATGGCCAAAGTTTGTTCACCACACATATGTATATGTCGCTGATGGTCTCAGAGAAAGTCTGCATGTATTTTCAGGAATAAGCCTTCAAACCCAGCAGAAGGCAATAATTAGGGACTGGGTTCTGAGCATGCTCACAAAGCTCTACTTGAATAGGTTTTGGAGGTAGAGCTGACTTGACCTATGTTAATCACAGACTGTTTTATTTCCCTTGTTTTCTTTGCCAAAATTAAAAATATATACATTTTTGTAACATTTTAAATAAATTCATGTTTAATTATGGAACATTTCAAACATAGAAAAGATTATAAAAACTACAATTTAGGGTGGTGATGCTATTGTGTATAATAGCATATGTTACTGAGAGAGATAGTTTAAAATCTTCCACTCCATTTGTCAATTTGTCAAAGTCTCTTCATAATTCTGCATTATATATTCTAAGACTATGTTGAAGTGTCCAAAAAGTTCGATCAGTAGTCTTCTTATTGACTTGCCATGTGAATCATTGTGGACCGAACCATTTAACTTCAGTAATGCTTTTTTCCTCAAGTCTGATTTGTCTAATATTAATATAGTTTCAGAATTTGTATTTTGGATTCCTTTTCTGGTATATATATTTTTTTCATCCAATTATTTGCAACATTTCCATGTCTATATTTTAGAAGTTTCTCTTTAAATAGCATATACCTGGATTTTGCTCTTAACCTGTTTTTACAATTTTTCTTTTTGTAGGTTAGTCCATTCTGTTGTTTATGATAATTGACCTATTTGAATTTACATCCACAGTCTTAAGTTTTGCTTTCTAGTTTTTTCTTAATTCCTTAATTTTTGCTTTTTTATTTGTTCTGTGTGTGTATATGTCTGTGTGTGTGTGTGTGTGTGTGTGCGCATCTGTATATCATGCTTGGTTGAAATTTTATTTATTTACTTTTGTTTCCACTTTTTGCTTTTATTTTCATTCTTTTCTGTTCCCCTCCACTAGTTTGAAAACTATACTTTATAGCTGATCTATTAATAGTTAACCTTTTTAAATCTTCCTGGTAATTTGTATCATCTTTTCTTTGTCATACTTTCAAAACAATTTTTCTCTAAATATGTTAAATATAGCTTATATTTTTATTTGATAGTTCCAAAATTTGCAATGCATGTGGTTCTGATTCTGCCATTTGTTTTCTGCTGATTTTATTCGTGGTAACTTGTCTCCACATTTTTTTTTGCGTGCACGCGTGTGTGTGTATGTATATATGAGTTTATATTGAAACTTTTTCTTTGGGAATATTTTGAGCTTGTGTTTGAACTGTATTCCTTCGGAGAATGTCTATGTCTGCTCTGCTAAGCTCCTGGGTGTACAATCAACTAAAAACCACTTTAAAGGTTTGACTGGAGTTTTTGTTGATCCTCATGGGTAGTGAGAATTCTGGTCCCCAGATTATATGAGAATCAGTTCCTATGTAGTATTGCTCAGGGGAGAAATTATCTATTGTACCCATAGCTAAAGAACATTTTGTTCATCCACCTAGTGGATGAACATCCACCTAGTAGTGAGCTCATTTAGAGTTAGCCATTCAAGTTCTTCAGTTTTAAAGAATGCTTCATATTCAACTCTCCCATCACTTATCATAGGCCCAAATTCACATTACAATGCTTTGTGTGGGCTCTAAAACACAAGCTTTGCAGCAAGCCTCAACCATCTTTCCCATCTTCCCTGAGGGCAGTCTCAGTGCATGAGTATACAATGTTTTTTTTTTTTAATTTCTTCTTTATCCTTGGTACTTAAGGATTCGGTTCTTAATTACAATAACGTTTATTTTATTTTAGCCTGCAAAAATAAACATTCATAGCTGGAGGGTTTTCAAGTTTTTTCATCTGCAATACTGCTGGAACAAGTCATACAATATTTATTTATGATCTAAGCATCAAGCTTTCTAATGAGAAAAAGCAGCAGAAAAGTGAAACAGAAGGGCTGAGCTCTGAGGGAAACAAAGATGTAAAATGAGAAAAAAAGCAATTCAAATTTTCAAATATTTCAAAATTTTCAAATATTGAAATTTTACATTCTAAATACAGTGTAATAAACTAATTAAAAATAGGATCCCAAGCAATATGTCATAAATCCTGTCTGGTGTTTGAACATAGCTTTGATTATTTTCTCATTCAAGAATTTACATAGTAGTGTGATGTGCCAATAAAAAGTATAAAGATCTGCAGGAAGGCATGGGTGGAAGAACCATATTCTCTTTGCCTAGATTAACCCTTTCTTACTAAAAAGATGGATGTTTTCATTCGCAAATATTTGCTGAATTCTTGTCATATACTCAGCGATGAGGGTCAAGGATAAGGTGGAAAGTAAGTTAGAAGTGTAAAATGGTCCCTGACTTTTAGACTTGATGCTTTTAGCATACATATCTGTGAAATAAACAATTATATTTGCATGAAATCTTCAGTTAGAAAGCAATCATTTAAGTTACACAAATAAAATTAAAGAGTTGCGACAGACTGGTATGTTAACTGGGATGCATTAGGCTGCAAGGAACAGAAAATTTGGCTAACATGGTGGAGTAAGTTATTAGAACAATGGCATTTATCGTTTCCTCAACAAAAGCTTTAGAGGTAGATGGTCTGAAGGCCAACTGAGGCTGCTTGAGATCTTCATCAAGGACCTGAGCTTGCTCCAGCTGCCCATGTTGCTTTTTCTGTAGGCTTGTTGCTTCTTGATCAAATTGGCCCAAACTGGTTAACATGACCATTCCTGGTTGCAAAGAAAATCTGGGAAAGCAAAATCTGTCTTTTCTTGGCCTTTATAGTATCAGATGTAAAAGAGAGAAAGGGATCAGAAAAGGCTCTTATGTAGCCAGCCATCAATGTCTGACACACTGGGGAAAAATATTTGCCACATATATGGCATATATATGTATTTATTATACATAACAGTTAAAGGTGTAATATTCAAATACAGTCATGCACTGCATAGCAATGTTTCAGTCGACAATGAACCATGTATACAATGGTTGTTCCATAAGATTATAATGGAGCATATATAGAAATCTGATATATGACACTTAATATTGGCATTGCAAATCACTTTGGGGAAATGATTGATATTCAGTAATGGTGCTGGGATATTTGGTTTTCCATATTAATGAAATATGTGTGTGTGTATATAAAACATCTAAGTTTGTGTAAGTACACTCTGTGTTGTTTGCACAGTGACAAAACTGCCTAACAACACATTTCTCAGACTGTGTCTCCATTGTTAGGTGATGCATGACTATATATGAAGAATTGCTACACATTAAAGAAAAAAAAGACATGCAACCCAATGGAAAACTGGATAAAGTATATAAATAGGTAGTCATAGTGAGGATAAAATGCAGATCAACAAAAGTTATGAAAAGATATACAATTATAATAGTTTTCAGGGAAATGAAAATTAAAACAATAGTAAGATATTATGTTTTACCAGTGAGGTTGGTAAGAATGTAGTTTGACTATATTCAGTGTTGATTAAAATTTAGGGAAATATGTATTCTCAAACTGTTGATGGATATATAAACTGGTGTAGCTATTTTGGAATGCAATTTGATAATATATCTGCATATTTGTCAAATTTCACTTATAATTCTACTTCTTGGTATATTCTGAGAAATACTAACATTTTTACTTAAAGGCTATATAAGGATGTTAATTAAAGAATTATTTACATAGCAAAATCTTGTGAGGAAAAAACCACCTAATTATCAAATAATAGAAGAATGATTAAACAAACTGATTTATATCCAAGGTTTAGACAACTATGCAAATGTTAGGAAAAACGAGTTAGATCTCTATGTAATATAATTAAAAAATCTCTGAGGCATATTAAGTAAAAAAACTCAGAACTGTGTAAAAATGTGATATCACATAAATGTACACATAAAATAATACCAGATATTATAGGCAGTCTTTTCTATAAACACATGTGCACATACATCAAATGAAATTTTATAATTATATTTTTAAAATCTGGAAAATGAGCAACCACCTGATATTGAGGAGGGAGTACATTTAAATGATTTTTTAAAAATAGGCTGGGAGAAACTCTTAAGATCACTTGATCCAGTATTTTCCCAAGTGACTTAACTGTTCCACGGATGGTATATAAAATCATTTTCAGTAATCCTTGGCATAGCGTGAAATGAATTGGAATCGCACAGACAGAAAATTATTCTGTTTTCATTGATCTTTCAACCCTTCTGCTCAGGCGAAAGGGAAATTCTGCCTGGTGCCCACATGGCCCTGCTGGTATTTGTCCATCTCCTTTTTTATCAAAGAGCAAATGCTTGGTTCACAGACTTCAATAGGAACAAAATCTAGCTAAATTTAATAAAATCACTTATAGTATATTTATTTTTAATGTTACCTTATAGTTTTAGCAAGCGATACATTTTTCCATTTACTGTAATGCTATATTTGCTTTTAAAATAAATTGAAGTGAAATAGTGAGTCCATTGAAATATTCAGAGAATATAGATATATACATTTAGACACATATAAACATATACAAAGAATACATACACATATTTATTCTGTATGTAGATACGTATCTATATAAAGAAAACTGCTATTAAATAATAGTGTAGATAGTGCATTAATAAGGCAGAAATCTTGAGAGGAAATGCAGATGACTGAAGTTTCAGAAACACTAAACTAATTGACTTTTTTTCTGTGTAAATAGAGAATATTAAATTGTTGCTACTTTTGTGTGCTTTTTACACTTTAATTGAATCATCTCAAAGTTATGGCATAACCATACCTAATTTTAGATTAACAGTGTATTTTATTCTTTGCATCCATTAGTAACTGTAGTCTTCTATAATCACTAAATAAATAAATTCTACAAGCTTTTCAAGATTTAAAAGGATTTGGCATAGAAAGTTTTCCATAGAAAGGGCTGGGGCTGGGCAGCAAATTTCCAGTTAAGGATTATGATGAATGTTACCATTACACAACGTGTTGGCCTTGATATAAAATAATAATAACATAATTCATATTATTAAGAAAAATGAATGAAATCTACCATTTTTAGACTTGTCTTTGAGCTAATACTTAACATCTATTTGCCAGGGTGGTCCAGGACTCCGAGGACCAAAAGGCCAACAAGGTGAACCGGGCCCAAAGGTAACATATGCGCTTGCATGCACACTCTCCCCCTCTCAAACTAGCCGTCATTTTGGAGTTAAGTATGACTTAATTTACCCTTGCCATTTAAAGCTCTTTATATTTTTATGAAAGGTATGTCTAACCCATTTCCCTTATTTTTAAAGACTATGCTTTTTAATCAAAAAGAATATTTACTAACTCAGTGAAAAGAAAGGTTTTTGGGTCAGAAAGAAGAGTGTCAATATTCTGAGTGGTTTAATCTCCAAAGTAGTTCTCTCTCTTGTTCATCTTTCCCTTCCAGATAATTTCTCAGGCTTTCGACTCTTCTTCCTCCCTTGCCACTATGTGTAACCAAACCTGCAGTCCATTTTCTATTCTCACTGCCCATGGTCACCAAGTATGGTGGCTCAGGTTGTACACTGTATAAAGTCACGAGCCAATAGAACCAAGCCATATCAAAGCACAGATTTTTCTACTTTGCACAAAAGTATCCTAAGGACTGGCAGAAGCCCAGCCACTAGTTGAGTTCAGGCCTCACCATCTTCTATCTTGCTTTTGGCAAATCTTCTAACTAGTCTCCTATCCCCCATGGCTTGACTTTTCGATTGATTCTTCACATCTGCCCCCAAATTAATTTTCTTAAAGTTTATGGTGGATCATATTAAAAACCTGCAGACATGTGCTATTGCCTTAAGAATACAATTCACCCTCTTTGGCATGGCCTTCAAGGTGCTTTGTAATTTGACTTTCCATCTCATTTTCACCATGTTGTTCCATGTGATCTCTTTGACTTACTGCTTCAATAGGCTTACTTATTAAATTTGCATAGCATTTATTCATGGAGAAAAAGTATACAAGACTTTTTGCTAAAAAATTGGAAACAGATGAAACAAGGTAGGGGAAAATATGGGGATAAAAAAGAAGTAAATGAAAGAAGGCTAAAGATAATTAATCAGGCACTAGCCAATTCCAAACTCGTACCATATCATGTCTCCTTTTTTGTTTGTTTTGTTTTGTTTTCTGAGATAGACTTGATGTATCTTACTTGGCTCCATCTCTTATGGTGCTTTAAGAAAGGTCTGTGGTTGGAGGCCTCTTCTCAAATAAGGATGTCCTGGGCCTTCGTCAGTTTTATCCAAGGGCAGGGCCTGGGAACTCCTGTACATTCTGGCTCCCCGTCCCAACACTTCTATCTGCGTGATTCCATTGTTTTCTGACATTCTCATAACAGTGTGTCTATCAAAGAAAAACAGGGCTTAACAGGTAGAGCCCTTTTATTTTTGTTTAACTAAATCCTTAATGGATGATGGTTCTAATCATGAAGATAAATTAGTTCATAGATGTTTGGTAATCCCATGATTCACCCATTTCCTCCAATTATCCATTCCCACAAGACTGCTACTGATATGGTGGTTTCTGTGTAATGATTTTGATGAATCACAGATACAAGTATGTAGTGGTTTTTGGAAAAAATGTCTTATTTAACAAAGGATGCTCACAGGTCCACCAATGTGGACAGTGTAGGAACTGTAAAAGTATAGTTTAATACTTTTGATATGGAAAGCCCTGATATGTGTTATTAAATATTTTTTATTTTGTTGCCCCACAAATAATAAGAATTTGGAAGCACAAAGCAATCTTACTGCTGGTCTCTCTTAGTGATTTTTGTCTCATATATTACAGAATCAAATGGGACCACCTACTTTCTGCCCTTCTACTCTATTATCAGTTCCTCAATATTATATTATTAAACTATTATCTATTAAAATGATATATTATTAAACTATTATAAATACTTAGTAATATTTATAAATTGCCTCGTCTCTTCCTTTTATATTTTTAAAACTCTGGCTCTCTCTCCCTTCCTCTTACACATGCTTCTTGTAGGAATAGTTGTCATTCAGGGCTCCCACATCCTCGACTCCCAAATAATCCACAACCACGTGTGGTTTCTGTTCCCCTAGAAATCCTATGAAGTTGCTCTCATTAAAGTCACCAATTACTTGCTTATTACCAGTTCTGTGGGCTTTGGTTTAATTCTTATTTGAGATATCTACAAAATTTGACATAATTAGACACTTCTGTATTTGAAATTTTCTTCTCCTTTGGCCTTTTCTACATCTCTACACCACCCAATTGCATTCTCCTAACTCTTAGGCTTTTTAATTTCAGATTCTGTCCCAGGCTTCTCTTCCTCTCCCTTCTACTTGATTTTCATCTCACTCCATTTCCTCTTTCACTCCATTTCCTCTTTCACTCCATCAACACATTCTCCTTAATAACCTCACCCATAAACATGTCATCAGCTATTCCAAAATCCATCCCAGCTCAGACCTTGGCCTGACTACCAGACTGCTGGACATTTCCATGTGGTTATTCCCATGCACCTAACTCTTAACAGGTCTCAGTCTTCACTCACTGTTTACTCACGCTTTGTCCCATTATGCTCTTTCTTCTTCATCCCAAATCATAAATTCACAAATCTCACATTTAAGATGATACCCAGGTATCAGAGGTCTTAATTTAATAAAAGAACAGCTTTAGTTGGAGTTGCAGAATGAGATGGGAAAGAAGAGGTTGAGGATAAGTAGATTTTCTGAGTCTAAGATTACAGTTGTGGTGTAGTTTTAGCCAAACCACAACAAGTTCCAAACTGTAGAGGCAAGGTTCACTGCAGTGAAATTGCTGTCAGATCCTGAAAAGAAAAGAAATCAAATAATATTAGGCCTAGGGTCATTTGGTGGACATTGAAGAGGCGTAGTGTGATGGTAAAATCAAGGTGAGGAAGAAAACAGAGGCTAAGTGCAAAGTCCTCAATAAATAAGAGGAATGCCCCTGAGGTAGATAGTTGACAGTAGTGAAGATAGAGAGAATATAGTTCACCCAGACAGTGTGAACCTCCGCAGACTAGGAGGGTGGTCTTAAAGCAGTTATGCCTTTTGAAGTTACTGAA
The DNA here is from genome assembly GCA_004363605.1 of Indri indri. NCBI lineage: Eukaryota > Metazoa > Chordata > Mammalia > Primates > Indriidae > Indri > Indri indri. Next base: position 18,081 of record RJWJ010024068.1, read on the forward strand.
TGTGGGGGATCTAGTTACTCACATATTTGGCATAGCATTCTTATTTATGGATGCAAAAATAAAAATGTTGCAGCAATCCCTGTGTGTTTATTCTCATGCTTTCCTGATGACGTTTTGCCTGGGAGGTGAACCATTGAGGCATGATGTCTTGTTATCCAATGAGTATTTCACATCCTAGGAAAAGTTCTATAAAGAAATAAATTATAAGTTCCCTAAGTAGAAATATCCTCTAGATATCAAGAGGTCTAACTAATTCTAGGATAACTTTTCTCTCTTGCCTTCCAGGGACCAGATGGCCCTAGGGGTGAAACAGGCCCTCCAGGACCTCAGGGGCCCCCTGGACCCCAAGGACCAAGTGGTCTGTCCATTCAAGGAATGCCTGTAAGTTGTATGCAGACATTCAGATGGGTTTTATCATGAATTTTCCATGAGGTTACAAAGAATGACCTTTTGTCTGCTGTGCTTTAATAATGAGCCTCAGTCCCTTTGTAATGAGTGAGAGTCCATTCATTAGCCATGCCCTTAGCCAATTTTTTGCTCAATGGTGAAGATCTTTTAACAAACAGGTACATGCTCAGGAAGTAGGTACATTCACAAGCAGTGTGTCTATCAAAGAAAAACAGGGCTTAACATGTGTAACCCTTTTTCTTGTTTGACTAAATCCTTAGTGGATGTGATAGCATCTAGAAAGTAACAAATGTTCTACCAATTTAAGTTATTCATTATTTATTTGTAGTAATTGTTGATGTAGATTAATGAAAACCATTTATTCATGATCCTTATCTCAACTGACATCAAACTGCAGTCCATTGAGTGAGAGTTTTAGGTTTCTGATGTTGTACTTTATACAGCTGTATTTCTTTGAAAAGCTGTTTTGTACCATTAAGAACAAATTTAATTCCATTCATTGATCTTCATTAATCTTATTATAGGGATCTAGATTTAAGAATAAAACCAATATTTCTAATTAATATTTGAAGAAAACAAATCCTTTTAAGCACATTTTTAGCAATCTCTTTGCACACTTGATTGTGTCTCCCTAGCTGAGAAGTTGTGCCCTGCAATGCTATTTTCATATTTTAGAAAGTATTAACATGCCCATTTGTGTAATTACTACTATTAATACTAAACATTTGTTGAGGTCTTACTACCAGCCAGGTTCTGTGTTTGCTTTTCCATTCTTATATTCCATTTTTATATTTTTCCAGCCAAAACAAAACAAGTCTATATAGATACAAGATTTTAAAAATCTAAACTATAAATAATATTGAAATGTTCAACTCTTTCCTTCCATATATTTACGGTACCGGCTTAGCCATATCAGATTGTATATTCCATGTTGAAACTATTCTATATATAAACATTTAGCTCTATAGGAATGTTTACATAAATGGCATAGCATATGTGAGAAGTGAAATATGCTCTGTTTGGATGTTAACGTGAAAGCGATTTAATGTTGAAAATGTTCAAACAGTCAGAGGGAAAAGAAAAGGCTAAGAGTTTACCTACACGAACTTAACTCTGTACTTTTGGATATTCAGGGAATGCCAGGTGACAAAGGAGAGAAAGGAGATACTGGCCTTCCTGGTCCACAGGTATTATTTTTATTTTTTTCATCTATTGCTCTCAGATATAGAGATTTGCCAAGGGGAAAAGGTTGCAGGTTTTACTGTCAACTGTGATCTTGCTAATAAGTGTTTTCCATATTAAAGACTGCTTACATATATTCATTTACCTTAAATGCCTCTGAGAGCCACACCGATGCTCCCCAGGGGGAGCCCTCGTGGGGGACATTCCTTGGCCATGAGTAACTTCAATGTCTGAATACTAAGCTATTGCAAAGGGTTCATTGTAATGCTATTAGGTTTATTTGGAGGGCTTGATCTATTTCAGGGAAGCTGGGTAAGAGGGTGACTCATTCCTGTGAAGCTGGCTCTTTTTTGTCCTTGTTCTATGTAGGGTATCCCAGGAGGCGTTGGTTCACCAGGACGTGATGGTTCACCAGGCCAGAGGGTAAGGACTTGCCCGGAGTTGGTTCTTAGCAGAGTAGACTTCTCACCAAGTCCCTCTTTGCTGCTGGCAGGTTTCTATACAAGGAAGTCATGCCAGTTTTTGTTTTTTGTTTTCTTCTATCTGTCTATATCCCATCTATCCTGTATATGTCCATTACTTTGATCAAAACCTGAGAGCTCTCATCAAAACTTACCACATTAGCAACACCCCTTTCTAAATTCAGGTTATAACCTGAATATAGTTTGCACTGAATTACGTTGGTTTAGTAGATTTTTCTAGTTCTTTCAAATCCTTAAGGCACAAACCTAAAGGAAATTGAGAATCATATGAATTGAAATATAAGTAGAATGGCTATCTATAATATAGTTTATATGGAAATCCTCATTTCTTTAGTATAATTCAATTATTTGTTCTTTTAACCTGTTCAAGTAGACAATAGTAAAATAACATATAAATATGGTCAGGAGAAGGATAAGTTAATAGCCGGTGTTTGTTTAGTCAACAAATTTTCTTACTTAGCCAGATTTGAGGTTTTTGTGCTCAAAGAATTTATAGCTTATTGGGAAGAAATAGAACTAATTAAGAAACTTGATTTTAGGTTATAATGGGGGCAAAGCCCTGCGAGAACACAAAGAATGGATAACTAAGCCAGACTTGGAGGGTCGGCGAAGATTTCTCCAAAGAGGTGCCATCCAGGCTGAGTCTCAATTGAAAGATAGAAATTAGCCAGGTGAATGAGGAAAGGAAAGCTATTGCAAGCAGACAGAACAGCATGTACAAAGGAGCAGAGACGGAGTGCAGTGTGTGTGTGTGTGTGTGTGTGTGTGTGTGTGCACAAATTCACTTAAATCACCTATTTTTTTTAGACAAATGATTTTGAGCTTTAACACAAAGGCAATAGTAAGTCATTAAATTTTCAGCAAGGGAGAGAGAGGCTGGTCCTCCTTAAGTTGTCACTGATCTATTTTTATTATTTTTTAAAATTTCAGCATATTATGGGGGTACAAATGTTTAGGTTACATATATTGCCTTCGCCCCGCCCAAGTCATAGCTTCAAGCATGTCCTTCCCCCCCAGATGGTGCGCACCGCACCCATTAGGTGTGAATATACCCGTCCTCTCCTCCCCGCTCCCACCTGCCCGACACCTGATGAATGTTACTACTATATGTGCACTTAAGTGTTGATCAGTTAATACCAATTTGATGGTGAGTACATGTGGTGCTTGTTTTTCCATTCTTGGGATACTTCACTTAGTAGAATGGGCTCCACTGATTTAGACGTGTGAGCAGCTCCACAGTTTCTCTCAAGGCTGGATTAAATGGAGTGGCAATCACTTAGATCCAATTCAGTGAAAGACAACACATTTGGCTTTCACTGGTGTGTTTGGTACAACTCACTAGGTTGGCAAACAATTGGCAAGAAGACTCGGTTCTCTGCTTAAACAAGGCCTGCCTTTAGCTCAGAGTAGCTATACTGCTCAAGAATAAGAAAATCGTTTTTTTCTATAGAAGTGTAGGTGTGTGACCTTAAATCCCTACTGCTTTCTTTTTTTTACATCAGACTTTCATTTGCTTAAAATCTCAGTGTAGTCTTGTTCATCAAACGGAATTACTCAGTCTGTGGAAGATGTTTAGGTGAATGTATCTAAAGAAGACATTTTGTAAAGTTAGATTTATGTTGGGTTCTTGTACATGTAGAAGGAGTGTCTAGACGTATTTATATGTTTTGGCAAGGGGCTTAGGCTAAGATCCTGTGTGGTTACACACCTAGATTCCTTCGTGATTCCTGAAGCTCTGAAAACGGCAATTCTAAAGATTTGTTCAGTGAGTTTATTTGATTTATCTGTGCATGGAGTCCAGTCTTGGCAAAGAACTCCCAAATCAAACCTGTTGGATTAGTGTCTGGATCATTTGTTTTTGGAATTTTTTCTTTTAAAACCAATATACCAACACAGACTTTTTATAAATATTTTGCTATTACTCCAAACATGCTTTCTACTATAGATTTAAAAGTCTTAGAGCTGTAGTAAAGATAAGTTATCTGTACTTGGATTTTATTTTCCTCTCTCCCTCAATCTAGAATTAAAACTTTCAGGGTGTGCCTAATTCCTGCTTCAAAAACTTCTTAGATGGAAATGGACTTGCTTTTTAAAACTGGTTTTCAGAGGATACTCATTCTTTATAGGGCCATATTTTAAAAAAAAGCTTATGTGAATCCTGTGATGATTGCTATAGAAAAGATATTTGAGGGCAGTACCATTCCAATGTACCTCAAAGGGATGCCATTCACACGGAATAAAACACGGTGGTGCTCCTGGGATTGTGAAACTTGGCCACCCTGCTTGAGGGAAGGGCCACATATATATTTTTCAATCTGCCATATATGCATTGTATATGCTCTTAATTGAGCATATACAATGTGCTGTGTACTATGCTCAACCTGGAAAGAGTTGTCCATTACTGCTTGCAGAGAAGAATCCAGAAGAGGAGAGAATTTCAATAGCTAAGGGAGATAGTTTGTAGACCATCTACCCGGAGAAGATGGAAGGGTCTAGAGAATGACTATTCTCCTGGACCAGAAAAATGAATGGGTCTTCTCAGAGACAGTAGGGAAAGAAAGATGGAAGGATGGAAAGATGGAGGAAGGGGAGGAAGGAAAGTTGGAAGGAAGGAAGGGAGGGAGGAATTGAGGGTCAAAACAGAGGTATTTAGGTGGCTCCAATCTGTTTAGTCAAATGAGCTGGGGGTTTAAGGATAGCAAAGATCTAAAACAATTACATAGTTACTTAGCAGTTGTAAGGTAGAAGGCCAGGACCAATTTCCATGGTGGTAGACAGATCTAAGGCATGGAGCACCCCAGAAGACATGCTCCCTTGGAGGGCCAGGTCTCCCTGGGTAGGTGGTGGGAGAGGAGGGGCTGCTTAAAAAGTAAAGACACACTCCTTACAATTATTCCTGCTCTGCCTTAGGCCATCCTAAAAGGTAAAAGCTGTATTCAGAAAACAAAACAAAACAAAACAATAGCAACCATGATATAAAACAGACCGAGAGTGAACACAGGATGCTGAGACTTATTGCTGAAATGAGTGAGAAACCTCTTCCAGAAAACTCCCCAATCAGGCGTGATTTTCCAGGGAATCAGGAAGGCAAGACTATTTTTTTTCCTTTCACTCTGAGCACTTACATAATTTAATGTTACTGTGCCTTCATTTGCCCTGGTCCTGGGTGAGCACGAAGCCTGTTTTAGGCAAAGAAAGAGGAAGCTGCAATAAATATTTGTGGTGGTGTCTAATCAATGCTTCTAGCTCCTTGGGGAGTCTGGAAAGTAAGTGAGGTGTGCTGTAGGGGTGGTGGGCTATTCCTTACTGCCCATTCTTCCTTCTTTTTAATCTTTGCCTTCTCTTATTGACAGCCAGGAACTCATAGCCCAAACCTAATACTATCATCTTGACTATTAGCTTAAGGAAAGTTTATCATCTGTTTCCTGAAGCTGGTGCCAGAGTTCCCCCTGAATTTTGCCTGGAACGAGCGAGATCTTAACAAACAATAAAAAGGAGAAGATGAAACATCTTCTCTTCTAATGTTTCTAGCTTATTCTGGCCTTTGCAAAGGGGAATCTTTGACTTTTAGAGGCAGCTCTTAATAAACACTGGGCCTGAGGCCATAGGCAGGTCCAGCAAAAACTGGACTTCATTGAACAAGTTTCAGCCTCTTGCTGGGAAGCCAAAAGAGCACAGGTCCAATAGGACCATGCTTTAAAAAGCAACAGTACAAGTTCAGATTTAACAGCTGAATGCATTTATGCATCCAGTACTCATTCCGGGCCATTCCAGCTAAAAGCATTTTGGTCTCATCTTTCATTTCCACTGTAAATCTTGTCACCTCCCTCTTGTCTTCCTTCTCTTTTCTTGGTGTCTGTGATCTTTGACCTCTTCTAACGTAGGATAAGTTTCTTCCGACCCTAGACTTCCATGTGGTACTTAGGGCAACTAGGAGGAACAGGCAAAACATGGATTGCTTAATAATTCCAAGCTTCACTTTGCTCACTACTAAAGTGGAAAAAATAATATTTGACTCCATAGAATTGTCATGGAGATTAATTCATTTTTTTCTTTTTATTAATAGACTTTATTTTTAGAAGTCTTCTTTTTCGTAAGGTTTTTTTTTTTTTGAGACAGAGTCTCACTCTGTTGCCCAGGCTAGAGTGCCAAGGCATCGCCTAGCTCACAGCAACCTCAAACTCCTGAGCTCAAGCAATTCTTCTGTCTTAGCCTCCCAAGTAGCTGGGACTACAGGCAGGTGGCACCATGCCTGGCTAATTTTTTCTGTATATTTTTAGTTGTCCAGCTAATTTGTTTCTATTTTTAGTAGAGACGGGGTCTCTCGCTCTTGCTCAGGCTGGTCTCAAACTCCTGAGCTCAAACGATCCACCCGCTACAGCCTCTCAGAGTGCTAGGATTACAGGCGCGAACCACCGCGCCTGGCCTATTTTTTTATTTCAGCATATTGTGGGGGTACAAGTGTTAAGGTTACATATATTGCCTTTGCCCCACCCAAGTCAGAGCTTCGAATGAGATTAATTCATATAAAGCATTTCTATATAAAAATTCAATTTTAGCTAATATTATTAGTGCTCACTATTTTCAAGGTAAAGTTAATGAGCCAGGACATTTTATAATATTTTATAATGCCTGTGCTTGACACATTAACATTCCTCAGAAGATTTTAAAGAAATAAAAAAAAGCCTAAGGACAAAACAAGTTTTTTAAAAAATTTCTTACATTTTCTCTTAAAAGAACACTAGAAGCATGTTTCCTTATTATGTGAGTTTGATGTATACAAAGGCCACATTTGTGATGAAGGTACCATGTCATCAAAAGTGAGTTGAACTTAAAATGCACTTGAGAAATTGAACTTGAGTCAACTGTCTGGATTTAATTGTTATCGTAAATGTTAAGCAGTGATGAGAGATTCATCTAAGGAATATTTTGTGAAATACTAAGATTCATGATAATTATTCCCTTGAGCATCTTTCTCGTTTGGACAAGGAAATATAAAATACCATTACAAAAGTAGTGGAGAGAATGATTCGATTTTCTTCTTTGTAGGTCT
>RJWJ010024069.1:0-25195 GCA_004363605.1 Indri indri
TTGCCCTTTCAGATATGTAAAGCAGACTTCCAGCTGGGTTGGCTGCATTCTTAATCACAGAGCTTCCAAATTAGCTGAGCACTGTGGCTCAGGCCTGTAGTCACAGCAACTCAGGGAAGCTGAGGCAGGAGGGTTGCTTGAGCCCAGGAGCTGTGATCACACCACTGCACCCAGCCTGTGCAACAGAGTGAGACACTGTCTCTAAAGAAAAAAAAAAAAAAAAATCACAGTGCTTCCAATGTTATGGCTAGAAAGATGACAGCTTATGGACTCACATTCCCTTAGCTAAAGAGAGCCAAGCATTATTAGCATAGAATATTAAGAAACTACTGCTCATCCTGTGTTTTGTAAGAGTGGACAGTTGCACTCAGTTCACCAGACAATAGTAATAATTGCATGGTGAGACCTCAATTGCAAGAAAAAGTGAGTAACCTGACGAGACAGGACCAGGTGCAAGAGAACCAAGAAAAGGCCCAGAAATTCCAATGGCACAGAGCTGGTGGAATGGAGGGCTGGGGGTGGGAGGGAGTGAGTTCTACTCCAATTCACTTAACACCAACCTAAGGCAGTATGTGGATGCTGAGAAGCTTGCGAAGCCAGGTAGACTTGGGTTCAAATCCCAGTTCTGCCCCTTACTAGCTCTGCAAGCCTAACTGTGTCTTTGCCTTGGCATCCTCATCTGTAAAATGAAAGTAATAATAGTATTTGCCTCACAGGTGTGTTGTGATGAACACATGAGATAATGTATAAGCACACAGCATAGGGCTAAATACAGAATAAGCACTCAAAAAGTTTTGGCTGTCATTATTGTTAAGTATTGAGTCCAAGGTACTCTAATCATCCTATAACTCTGTTCTGTTAAAGGAACGAAGATAACTGGTTTAGCCTTAGCCATCGGCATTTATGGACAAAGAATTTCCTCTCTCCAAATTCAAATGAGCACCTTCAGGTTAATGTTATCCTATGAAAAACTTGCTGACTCGTTTCTCCCAAAGGCTAGAGCAGAACTACTGAATTTCTTTGGCATTTTGTAAGAGGGAGGTGCATTTTCCAATTACAGTTGACCCTTGAACAATGTGGGGGTTAGGGGTGCCAGCCTCCCACGCAGTCAAAAGTCTGCATATAACTTTTGACTCACCCAAAAACAGAACTACCGCTAGCCTACTGTTGACTGGAAGCCTTCCTGATAACATAAACAGCCAATTAACACGTTTCGTATGTTATATGTATTATACACCGTATTTTTGCAATGAAGTAAGCAGGAGAAAAGAAAATGTTAAGAAAACCAAAAGGAAGAGAAAATATGTTTACTACTCACTCAGTGGAAGTGGGGCATCATAAAGGTCTTCATCCTCGTCACCTTCGCGATGCGTAGGCTGAGGAGAGGGAGGAAGAGGGGTTGGTCTTGCTGTCAGGGGAGGCAGAGGCAGAAGAAAATGTGTAAGTGGACCTGCGCAGTTCAAACCCGTGTTGTTCAAAAGTCAATTGTATTACATTTCATAATTACCTACTCTTTACACCTTCAACAGTTCAGTATACTATGGCTAGCTGTTGAATTTTACCAAATAAAACAAAACAGCCACAAAATTAGAATTGCATCTCAGAAGGCAGGACCGGAAGGACTTGAATCAGAGCAGCTTTTTCTGAGTGAGCGCCTTGACACGGCAGCCTTTTCCTCAGCGGCTACAAGGGTGAAACTCTAGCTGCAGCTGCCCAGTAGAAAAGCTGTTGCCATGGTTCCTGAAGCAGGAGTAGAGTCAGAAATGCCATTTTTTGCACTAATACATGGAAAAGATAAGACCTCACCTTTGTTTGTCTTAGCACATCTTTAGAAAGGCAAGAGCAAGAGAATAGAAAGTAGGAAAATCTAGTGATAAGAATTGATACATTAGGGACAAAAGAGAAAAATTACTTATTTTTGTGTTGTACCTAAAGAATTCCTAATTCATCCGAGAAAGCCAATTGATGTGCTGGCAGTTGCTTGTATCTTTTCTTAACTTCTCATCTTCTCGACAGACTGGTTTGGCTCCTGATGTGGCTGACGCCGGTTGCCCCAGCGTCTCCTCCGGGCTCTCCCTATGTGGGCGAAGTGAAGGAAATCACACTCCGTGGTTAATCATCATGGTGACCAGCTGCAACTTGTTTTCCCCTCTGAAGCATGTTTCTTTTTCTAATCAAGACAGTCTGGGTTTCTAGCCACAGGGTGTGGCATGAAGCGCAGAACTTTGATCAGGGTTTGTTCCTGTTATGTCAAGGGAGATTTTGTTTGGTTAAAAGTTGGGGACACTTTATTACTAATTTTTTGTGAATCGCTGCTGCGTTTGCCACCAGAGAAATAAGAGGGGGATGCTACAACAGAATGAAAGCTAAACAGTACTTGTGCAAATAGTGACTAATGTATGTGTGTGTGTGCTGGGGGCTGGGGACCGGATGTGGGGAAATCGTGGTGGTGTGTTTGCTGAATGTGCCAGGATGTTTTTCCTTCAAGACTACCCAGATACGTTTTCAAGTGTTTCATCTCTCATTGTTTCCTAAGCCTGGACTCAAAACCACGAAGTGTTTAGAACCTTCTTTTAGGTGATGAGTTTTAAAACCTTCATTCTGAACATAACTCTGCCATGAAATGGAAATCACAGAAAACACTAAAATTGAGCTTGATTCTCCTGGAGTCTGAACTCTGGTTCCCTCCAGTTCCTAGGACTAAACCCAATGCCAAAGACGTTCTTTCTTTTGTCATTATTATCCTTTCCAGATAACATCCTTATGAGTATCTTTAAAATCACATTGTAAGGGACATGTAAGGCAAGCTCTCTCCTTTCCTTCTCTTTCTTTCTTTTCTTTCTTTCTTTCTTTCTTTCTTTCTTTCTTTCTTTCTCTCTTTCTTTCTTTCTTTTTCTTTCCTTCTTCCTCTTTCTCTCTCACTCGTAGAGACAGGGTCTCACTACATTGCTCAGGCTGTTCTCAAACTCCTAGGCTCGATCAGTCCTTCCTCCTTGGCCTCCCAAAGTGCTGGGATTACCGGCATACAAGCTCTTCCTTTCTTTTCCCAATATTTCTATTGCCCTTTGTCACCATTATTTTGGTATCCATTTCTTTTTTTTTTTTTTATTTCAGCATATTATGGGGGTACAGATGTTTAGGTTACGTATGTTGCCCTTACCGCCCCTCCCCCCCATATCCATTTCTTCATTCCTGGAGCTATGTGACTTCAGTGGGCCTGGTGCTCCAGGCTAGCACTGGAAATTCAAGAGAACACAGACTCTGCCCCAGGGGTACAAACACTCTCGAGGAGGGCAGAAAGATAAACAAAAAACCCACTGCAATGAAACAAGGTTTGTAGCAAAGATGACCTTATATTTTGCTCCTTTGCAAAGACTTTTACAGATTTATCCTGATTGCCCAGCACAGCCCCTGATACCTAGTAGGCGCTCAATAAATGTTTTTGAGTGTATGACTGCACATGGGGAGGATACTCTAGCAGTATAAAACATAACCTTTTTCCTTACATTCTAATTGAAATTGTAGCACATTTCCAATACATTCTAATTGGCAAATTAAGAATAACACGTGACAATAATAAAAGATGGGTATAAAATTAATGCTTCATTAAAGGTACATCTTGTGGTAGAAGCTGTAAGTATAATAAAGTGGTAAGAGAAATCACTGAGATACTTAGAGAAGCTTTTGTAGTCAGTAGAATTGAAGTGAAGCCCTGAAAAGAGGGTAGAACTTGGGTAAGAAAGGGGGAAGGCTTTCCAGAGAAACTGAAAGGAAGCAGGGCACACAGTGAGGAACGTGCAAGGTCTGTGTGCAGAGCCAGACAGTGAGGTGCCTGGCTGAACTGGAAGTGCAACATGGGTCACATTAACAAGGAGCAAAAACACTGGGATAAAGTATTTAGGGGCCAGATTTAGAAGGAATTGGAAAACCAATTAGTTGAGACATGTCATTTGGAAGGTTTTATGGAAAGGCCAAAGCAATACACTATTTTAGAAACCCAAGCAAAATGCTTACATTGTTGAGGGGTAGAAAGAGTGAGGATGGCTGGGGCCATACCGTTGGGCCTAGGTATTGGGAAGTGGTGGAATAAAATGCTGGTTACACATTTACATTTCAAGGGGTTCAAATCTTGACTCTGTCTCTACTACGATCTTGACCTCTTGAGCTTATGTTTTCATCTGTAAAATGGAGCAAATAATAGCAGCTGCTAATAGAGGATTATTATAAGGATAACTAGGTGATGCATGTGAAACATTTGGTGCATAGTAACAATCTGATTACTCATTAACTGTTGGTTACAAGGAATGTCAGTTGTATATATACATATATATCCAGGACTCACTGAGAGGTTAGGATGGGAGAGAGGACCCCAGGAGTACTGTCCTATATCCCTTCTTTAATTATTTTGGATTCATAGGACTGCTATTTTCAGAGGGTGATGATTAAGGAAAGTTCTGTGTGAAGGCGTGATTTTCTATCTCACTTACTGAACTTAGTAATTTGTTACTTCTTTTGTTGCTTTCAAAGAAACAAAAATATTTGCAAGAATGATTTTCTACATGCATCAAAGGCTGTGGCACAGCTACTGCATATTACGGAAAATGAGATGATTTTTCTTTTTTTGCAGTCAAATGGGAGGAGATCTCTACAGAGACGAGAGCGCCTTAATTTATTTGATCCAATCTTTAGAGATATTGATTGGGTCAATATACCTAAAGTTGCATGAATACAAGAATTAATTAGAATATGTGTTGAAAATACAGGTCCCCAGGCCCATTTCCTAGAGATTCTGGTTCAGTTAACCTGAGCTTTTTCCTAAGGCAATTGTAAAATCCAGTGATAATAGCTAATGTTTATGGAATGCCTCTGAAGCACCAGCCATAGTTCCAAGTTCTTTATATGTATAAACTTAGATCCTTGCCATGATTCTTAGGGGCAGGTAGTAATCCCACCTGCATATTAGAGATGAGTAGCTAAGCAGAAAGAGGCTAAGATCATAGATCTCATAAGTAAAGGAACCAGGATGTGAGCCATGCAGTCTGGCCCCAGAGCCCATGCTTTTAACAATTATACTTTCCCGCTCAATCTCATATGCAGATGTCTTATGCTGTAGCTTGAATTCTGTCTTCATATTATCAAAACAGATAAAGATGATGTTCTGTTTTGGACATTTGGTATCATTTTTAAGATAGAAATGCTTTTTTAAAAAAATGTATATATAAAACAATATAAGAAAGAGAGAGAAAAAGTTTTTTGAAAAAGAACAGAATATTATCTAGCTGTGAGACAACTTCAACTGACCTAAATATATGTTATTGAAGTCCGTAAAGGAAAAGGGAAAAATAAAAAGTTTTTGAAGATATAATGACCAAAAAGTTTCCAAAATTGAGGAAAACTATAAACCCACAGAATCAAGAAACTTAGGAAGCCCCCAAAACAAGAAGTATGAAGAAAACTAAACCAAGACATATCATAATCAAATTTCTTAACACCAGTGGTAAATAGAAAAATATTAAAAGCAGCCGGCGGGGGGGGGGGGAAGAAAGACACATAATATACAGGGGAACAAAGATAAGAATTACAGAAGACTTCTCACTGGAAACAATGCAAGCAAGAAACAGTAGAACAATATATTTAAAGTACTGAAAAATAACCTGTCAACTTAGACTTTTATACCCAGTAAGGGTATCTTCAAATATGAAGGCAAAATAGAGAATTTTCAAACAGGCAAAAGCTGAAAGAATTTATCACCAGCAAGCATGCATTACAAGAAATATTAAAGGAATTCCTTCAAGCAAAAGAAAGATACCAGATAAATATCTGGATCTACTCAAAGGAATGAAGGGCACTGAAAATGTTTTCATGGGTGAAGATGATGACTTATATCTCCTTGATCTTATTGGAGCTTCTCAAGCATTGAACTATTTTCTGCATGGACATATAGCAATGGACATTTAGCAATGATGACTCATGCAGGATATTTTGCAGCTAACTCAAATTCAATTTTGTCAACTTCAGTAATGTTTGAGTCATCCCTCAAAAATATAAGCAACAAGCTTGGAAAAAGGCCCAGTGATAGACTGCTACTTTCAAGTAGTTTTCAGTTTCTTGAAGATGAACTTGAATCTTCTCTTTCTGATCTCAGTGAAGACCAAACTTTTGACATTTTTGAGAGGAGGCAAGTATCACTGAACAGACATTGCCAGAAGAGGGATATTCAGATGCCAGTTCTACCATTTTCACAAGCCTACCTTCATTCTTCTTCATCAGCATCCTTTAGTTAGGCTTCAGATGTTTCTAATTACTCAAGTTTGTCACTGCACCATATAGTGGTGACTTACATGCCTGTTGTAACATCACTTCCAAGTAATACAGTGAATATACAACATGGCAACACACAGGAATCAATGTTCCCAGACGGCATCTGTCTAATACAATCAGAGTAGTATTCCTGGTCAAATAGAGTTAATAGGTTCATTTTGGTAATCAGCCTTCTATGATGACTATTAATAACTTAGATGTACCTCTAACCATTTTTAAGTGCAGTGGATGGCAAATCCCAACAAATGTTCATGGAGGGCTTCTGATTCATAAAGAGACTCCTAATGGAAACTTCTTATTTGGGAACTACAGCTCCCGTCCTGTAGGATAGCCTAATAGCAGTGCATTTAATAGTACAAATTTTCCAGCCTCTTTACCTATTCATAACATCATCATACAAAGGGGTCTTACACCAAATTCAAATGAAGTCTCAATTAATAGCCATCTGAAGCATAACCGTATGGGTCAGCAAAAGACATACGGTGAACAATTTGAGAGTACAGGAACACCATATACGACAATCACTTTTTGCGTCTCCAAACTCACGCCAATTCTCAGTAGTTGGTCCACATATGTTTGTGAACATTATAAGTTAACAGAGCACAAGAAAATCAGGCAGTGAGCAGTTCTGGGTGTGTTATTATTCATTCTCCAATGGACCAGCCTCATGTATCCCAAAGTCAATTCCCTATACCTACAAGCCTTTCCATCAATTCCAACTTTGGTACACTACATCTAAACAATAAACGGACCACTTCTTGGGACTGCAAACTAGTATAACCTCTGTGGAAAGTAAAATGGAGATACCTCAAAGAGCTACAAGTAAAACTACCATTTGAGCCAGCAACCCCATTACTGGGCACCTACCCAAAAGAACTAAAGACATTCTATAAAAAACACATCTGCACTAGAATATTTATAGCAGCACAATTCACAATTGAAAAGATGTGGAAACAACCCAAGTGCCCATCAATACATGAGTGTATTAATAAAATATGGTATATGCATACCATGGAGTTCTACTAAGCCACAAAAAACAATGGTGATCTGGCACCTCTTGCATTATCCTGGATAGAGCTGGAACCCATTCTACTAAGTGAAATATCACAAGAATGGAAAAACAAGCACCACATGTATTCACCATCAAATGGGTATTAACTGACCAACACTTAAGTGCACATATAGTAGTAACATTCATCAGGTATAAGGCAGATGGGAGTGGGGAGGAGGGGATGGGTATATTCATACCTAATGGGTGTGGTATGCACCATCTGGGGGGTGGGAACACTTGAAGCTCTCACTTGGGTGGGGCAAAGGGCAATATATGTAACCTAAACATTTGTATCCCCGTAAAATGCTGAAATAAAAATAAATAAATAAATAAATGCACCACTTCTTCAGATTCAACCCTCACAGCTCCCTTCGGGGTATGTCATTTTGAACAGAAACTCTTACAACATGCTCAGGACCAACCAACCATATTCTGGACAAATGGTTAACAACCAGAATTCCACCATCTACTTAAATACTGAGCAATTTTTTGATAGCCCAGTGATAGTCAATCATACTTCTCCTCAGATTATTGGTGAACAGATGCCTTTGCATGCAACCATTTGCATCTTTACATCTGTTTCCCTGGCAGAACAGCATCTCTCAAGGAAGACCTGTGTATTAGTCAGGATTCTAGAGAAACAGAACCAATAGAAGGTATGAGGGGATTTGTTAGGGTGAATTGGCTCACACAATCACAGAGAAGTCTCACAATAGGATGACTGCAAGCTGGAGCACCGGAGACACCCATAGCGTGACTCAGTCCAGAAGCCTCAGAGCCAGGGAAGCCGATGGTGCAGCCCTGAATCCAAGGCCAAAAGTCCAAGACCCCCTAGGAGGTCACTGGGTGCAAGTCTTAGAATCCAAAAGCTGAAGAACCTGGAGTCTGATGTCCAATGGCAGGAGGGGAAAAGGTCTCTTGCTCTGGAAGGAGAGAGAGAACAGAAAAGAGAGAGAATCTCCCTTCTTTGCTTGTTTGTCCCGCTGGGCCCCTAACCAGTTGGATGGCACCTGCCCACACTGAGGGCAGGTCTTCCTCTTTGGTCCGCTGACTCACATGTCAGTCTCCTGTGGAAACACCCTCACAGACACACTCAGAAACGATGCATCACCAGCCATCCAAGCATCCCTCAATCCAGTCAAGTTGACATCTAAAATTAATAATCACAACCTGCTTTCACTATCATGGCCTCAGTGATAAGCCTGTCAGAGGCTAGTTGGTTCTCTGCTGTCAGCTCATCCCATACTGTTCATCCTAGACGTAGGTCTGTGGTTCAGTCAGGTGCATCGGGATCAAACTTTACCGGGGGTCAGCTGACCCAGCCATACAGGACTGCAGTGCCAGGCAATGTGTCTCAATGTTTTCCAGTTTCTTCTTCCAAATCTACAGCACCTACAGTAACACACTTGAAGCAGGAATCCAGAAACAGCTTTTCTGTCAGATATTATTCCATTTATCCAATAACTGTTGGGATGATTACAGAATGAAAGAATAAAATGTGTATTTAGTAGAATATAATTTTTATACTAGGCTCCCAATTTATTAACTGAAAAATTTTAACTTATGACTGATCATCTGTTTTTCTTAGTTAAAATTTTACATCCAGCACACAAACACAAAAATAAATAATGAAGGCATATAATTCACTAGAAGGTCAACATAGTTTCCCCACATATCTAATATTCTCCCATTGTTTTTTGCCTCTAACATCAAGTATTTCTTCATGGACCTTATCTACATGCATCTGTTCTGCTTCAAGAAGGAGTAGGGAGCTTATTTCCTCTTTTTATTTTATAGATTTTGCTGCTAGAGCTCCCTGGCTGTTAGAGCCAAAAAAGAAGATGACTGGAGATTCCAGATGCTGTGTCTTCATGTTCTTCCTCTGAGAAGACAAAATGTTTTGGATCCTAAGTTCCCAAGTACTCCCCTGACTTAAAGGCACCATAATAAATTTAAAAGAATATTTCGAGTCTTTTCAACAAATGGTGTTGGAAAACATGAATGTCCACACACAAAAAAATGTAGTTGGACCCTTACCTTACACCAACATTGAGTCAAAATGGACCATAGACCTGAATGATAAGAGCTGAAACTATAAAACTATTACAAGAAGACATAAAGGGAAAGGCGCCTGATGTTGGATTTAGCAATGATTTCTTGTATATGACTCCAAAAGCACAAGTGATGAAAGTAAAAATAGGTAAGTTAGACTATATCAAAACTTAAAACTTCAGTGCATCCAAGGACACAATCAGTACAGTGAAAAGGCATCCTATGGAATGGAGGAAAATATTTGCAAGTCATATATTAATGTCCAGAACATATTAAAAAACTCCTACAATTCAACAACAACAAAAAGCAACCTGATTTAAAAATGGGCAAAGGACTTGAAAGACATTTCTCCAGAGAAGATACACAAATGGCCAACGACCACATGAAAAGATACTCAACATCACTAATCATTAGAGAAGTGTAAATCAAAACTGCAGTGAAATACTCCCTTACACACATTAAAAAACAACAACAGCAGCAGAAAACAGCAAGTATTGGGGAGGATGTAGAGAAATCGGAACCCTTGTGTATTGATGATGGGAATGTAAAATGGTGTAGCTGCTGTGGAAAACAGTATGGCAGTTCCTCAAAAAATTAAAAATGGAATTACCATATGAGCCATAAATTCTGCTTCTGAGTATATACCCAAAAGAATTGAAAGCAGAGTCTCAAAGAGATATTTGCACACCATGTTCATAGCAGTGTTATTCATGATAGTCGAGAGGTAGAAGAAACTTGAATATCCATCTACAGAAGAATGAATGGATAAACAAAATGCAGTATATACACACAATGGAATTTTATCCAGCCTTAAAAAGAAAAGAAGTTCTGACACATGCTACAATATGGATGAACCTTGAGAATATTATGCTAAGTGAAGTCAATTAGTCACAAATGGACAAATACTGTATGATTCTACTTATATGAGGTATCTAGAGTAGTCAAATTCATAGAAAATAGAATGGTGGTTGCCAGGGGTTGGTGGGGAGGGGGAATGGGGAGTTTTAATTTAATAGGTATGGAGTTTCAGCTTTGTAAGACAAAAAGAGTTCTGGATAATTGTTGCACAACCATGTGAATGTACTTACTACTGAACTGTACATTTAAAAATGGTTAAGATGGTAAATTTTATGTTATACTAGGGCTGTCTGGAAAGTATCCAGCCATTGTTAATATAATGGTTTGTGTGACATGATGTAACTGGTAGCCAACGTGAGTGGACTGGAATACACATGCGTGAACAGTGACGACTTCACTGTAGTAGTCAGTGGGGCGCTAGACACCAGGGGAAGGGGGCATGGTTTCAGGATGATTCAAGCTCATTACATTTTTTGTGCAGTCAAACCTCTCTGCTAATGATAATCTGTATTTGCAGCCGCTCCCCAGTGCTAGCATCACTGCCTCAGCTCCACCTCAGATCATCAGGCATCAGATTCTCATAAGGAGCGTGCAACCTAGATCCCTCGCATGTGCAGTTTACAGCAGGCTTCATGCTTCTGTGAGAGTCTAATGTCACAGCTGATCTGACAGGAGGTGGAGCTGAGGCAGTGATGCAGGCAATGGGGAGCAGCTGTAAATACAGATGAAGATTTGCTTGCTTGCCCGCCGCTCACCTCCTGCTGTGCAGCTGAGTTCCTAATAAGCCATGGACCTGGTCTATACCAGTCCACAGCATGGGGTTGGGGACCGCAGCTACTGAGTGAGCCTGTGTACTGTGTGGCTGTCACATTCAAAATGACTGAGCAAGTAGAGCAACGAATCTGCATCAAATTTTGCGTCAAGTTTGAACATTCCTCCGCGGAAACTATTCAGATGATTCAGAAGGCTTTGGGTGAAGATGCAACGAGTGCAGCACAAATAAAAGTATGGCACAAACACTTCAAAGATGGTTGAGAATCTGTTGGAAGTGATCAATGTTCTGCAAGGCCTGTGACAGGCAGAACCCCTGAGAATGTTGAATGTGTACACATTGGGTTAAGAGACACTGGAAGAACTGTGTGAGGTCCCAAGGTACCTACTTTTTTTTTTTGAGACAGAGTCTCACTCTGTTGCCCGGGCTAGAGTGCCGTGGCGTCACCCTAGCTCACAGCAACCTCAAACTCCTGGGCTCAAGCGATCCTACTGTCTCAGCCTCCCAAGTAGCTGAGATTACAAGCATGCGCCACCATGCCCGGCTAATTTTTTCTATGTATATATTTTTAGCTGTCCAGATAATTAGTAGAGATGGGGTTTCGCTCTTGCTCAGGCTGGTCTCGAACTCCTGACCTTGAGCGATCCACCCGCCTCGGCCTCCCAGAGTGCTAGGATTACAGGCGTGAGCCACTGTGCCCGGCCCCAAGGTACCTACTTTGAAGGGAACTGAGGTGTCATTGTCCTGTGTACAATGTTTCTTGTGCCTTGTATCTTCTTCAGTAAATGTCTACATTTTTCATATTAAGTGGCTGGATACTTTCTGAACAGATCTCATGCATATTTTACCACATTTTTTAAAAAAAGATATTTCTTGCCATGTGGCACACATAAGAGTGATTCATTATTTAGTTATAAAGCAGTGGCATCTGAGATTACTTTGAAACAGAGTACTGCTCATTCCAGGAGTCAGCGCACTAAGCTGGAGAGTGAGCGATCCCAGGGACCACTTCTGATTTCATCAATGATCCACCGTGTGTGAAATGGAATTATCACACTTTTTCAGGAGTCGATCAAATGCCAATACTGCCTTCTAAAAAGCCAGGTGTTTGGGGGTATGAATAGGATAGTATTTTTAAAACTATAGAGGCTCTTTACCAAAAAGAAGATTTTAAGTAAAGAAAAAAAATCACTAGTGTCATTATGCTACTTCTCTAAACATTGTCATATTGTTAAAGCAAATCTGTCTATATAATGGGTCTGGGATAGATATCTATGAATGATAGGCCCTTTGTCACAGCAAGTAATATTTAGTTTCCAGAAACCAGTCTTTAAAAGCCTGCTTTGTACAACTGTTGAAGTCTATCATTACAAGGATTTATTTTTGACACTGGATCCTGGAGTTTTGACTAAAAGTAGTTAACTGAGGTAATTCTAGCCTAATTTTGCAAGTGTTCTAATGACAGTAAAAATATGTTACCCACGAAGCATAACGACACTCAGCAAAAGAGCTCAACATTTTATAGAGCCACATAAGAGCATGGCAACTGCAGTTTCCATTTTCCATTACCATCCTTTGTTAGGAATATTTTTACTATTTAAAGAAATGTAAATCATTTTTCAAAAACAAATTAGTATCTGCATAATGAAATGTATTCAATTCCAAAACTTTAATTCCAGAAGCATAGATTCAAAATCCCCAGAGAAGTTTTTACCCTGTGATCTTGATACCAAAGAAAATATCGCCGTCAACAGCCAGTTTACTAGTGCAGTTGTCTTGACAATTCTTTTAATTTGCCTGTTTGAGAATGAAATGTCATTTCTTCCTGTTTCCTAGTGAACTTTCTTTTCTATACCTTGTCAATTATTTTGCATGCTTAGTTCTTATGCTATATTAATAATGAAGAGGAAAGAACAGAGGAATCACGTAGCAGAAACAAGGGTCCTTTGCAAAAAAAAAAAAGCTTCGATCATAAGCTAGACGCAAGAACCATGTCTTCAGTGTACAGTCCCTGTGGTGCTCAGCATTTTATGGCCATTAAAAAGCATTATTTAAAATTAAATGGTATTTTAAAAGCACTTTGCCATGCAGGAAATAATTTCTGAGTATTATATTTATTACTCAGAGTTCATGGCTTTCTAAATCTTAGTAACTATTTATTTTTTAATTTATTTTAAATTTTTTTGTTATTTATTTTTTAATGGGGATATTAAGGAAAGTGAGGCCATTTAAAATTAAGGAAATTAGCCTGGGCAACATAGCGAGACCCCATTTCAACAAAAAATTTAAAAATTAGCCAGACACAGTAGAGCCTGCCTATCATAGTCCTAGCTACTCAGGAGGCTTTGGTGGGAGGACAGCTTGAGCCCAGGAGTTTGGGGTTGCACCGAGCTGTGGTCAGGCCTCTGCACTCCAGCCTGGGTGACAGCGTGAGAGCCTGTCTCTAAAAAAAAATTAAAATACAATAAAATAAAATTAAGGAAATGAAAGAAAATGACAATGAAACCTCTATGTTGAATGTCTTTCTTGCCTTATCATTTCCAAATTTTTGTTCATTTGTACAATCTTATATGGGCGAGACATGAACCAAAGTTCACTGAGTCAACGGAATTGCCATTATAATAACAATACACTTCATTGATATAAATATATAAAAATTGATATAAAGTATGTTTGTTATTTCTAAGTAAATTATTCTCATAAGCAAGCACTCATTCGTACAAGGTTTATACCAAATACAGTCTTCTGTTAATTGTTAGATGCATTATAAAACACATATAACAATTTCAGAATAATTCATTTCATGCAACCATATTTTTAAAAAGTGAATCACAATCTCTTCAAAGTAGAGATTTAAATTTTTCATAATTTAAGTAGATTTAAACTTTTCACAATTTCCTTAGATCATGAAATAATCACAATCTACATCTGGGCAAAGAAAGAGAAGTACAGACAAAGAAGGAATATTTTCTGTTCTTCTGTGAAAGTCTTGTTTCCATGGAAAGAGTCTTTGGAATAGATTCCATTACATTCCATTTGTATATTTACAAGCTTATCTTTTAGAAAAACAGCTCTCCACAGTATAGGAGAAAATAATTTCAGGTACATTGTGGGTCAGAAGCGTGTCAGTATCAAAACAAATGATGATATAAAATAGTTCTGAATCAATCTTTAGTTTTCAATATATCCTTACCACATTTGGAGAAGCTGCTGACAGTAAGTCAGGAAGAATTTTAGTAATAAAATTTGAAAGCTAACTTCATATGTTTTCAATAGATGGAGAGATTGCGAAGGTGTGAAGATATAAAGGCAGCTGCTTCTTCAGATGGCTCCGCAGAGCCGCTCTGAGGTCCTTTCCCCAGGGAGGCAGAGGGGGAGAGCTGCAGTCAGCAGACAGGCTGAGGTGGACTAACTCCGAGTCTCACATTGCCTTGTCTCACCTACTTAACTGAGACATTTGTCCTTTAAACTAGACTTTGTGGAGAGAGACTGAGCAACAATTCCAGATCGTCCCCGTTGGCTAACATATCACGATTCAGGACTAGAGGACCTGATCACAGCTGTATATAAGGGAGTCCCAGCAAGCCAGGAGGAAGGTGGCCTACCCTTTGAATCTGGGGACACTCAAAGGTATTCTGGAGTCCAGGAGAGGGAAGCTGTGTCAGACGAGTAGAGGGAAAAGCTAAGCACAAAAGGGATCTTGCCCCATGTCTTGTGTACTTTCCTAGAAGAAAACCTCCAGCAAGTGCCCTGGAGCAACCTGGGGTTGCCAAGGCCAGGCAGAGAGAGCCTGAGTTCACTTTCCTGGCTAACTCTGAGCGGTGCAGAAGGGCCCTTGAAGTGCCTGCAGGCCCTTGAGCAATATAAAAGATGCTCTGTCTGGGAAGCTCACTAGTGTGGGTCACCAAAGCCAGGGCTAAATAACCCTGGGGTCAAGGCTACAGTGAGGACCATGTAAGCCAGGAGATAAACAGGCCAGACCTCAGGGGCTCTACTATGTCCCTGACACAGCAGCGGGACAACATGACGCTGAGTCAGCAGGGAGGACCTCCTGGCTAGCAGACTGTGTCATGATGTCCACATCGGAAGACAGAGCCTCCGCCAGAGGCAGCATCAGGAGAGCCAGAAGGCAGTGAGTGCCCGGGCCCTCAGCACTCTCCGACGCCCATCCCCACGTTCCCGTCCCAGGGACATTGCAAGTTCTCCCCGTAACTCACAACTCATCTTGGGAAAGAAGAGGAGATGGAGACAAAATCCAAAGGAGAAAATTTCATCTTGGAAGAGACTAAATTTCCTGAGAAACGCTGTCTCTTTACATTACTGGATAGGTTTGAATTTACCAGATTGGACTAAACGTAGTTTTCATACCTCTTATCCCGTGAGTAGGACTTTTAAGGGATACTAGACCAGTTGCAGGAAAATAAAAAGGCTTTTCTTTGTCCCGAGCATAGAGTGCAAATTTATAACACTCCTGAAGGAGAAACAAATAAATAATCCCCAAGGCCATTGCTGGTGGCTTATCCTCACCCTTTCCAACCATTCCCCAAATAGCCGGGGCCCTGCGAGCCCTCCTGTCCCTCCCTCTGGCAGTCAGTCTTCACTTTCAGAGAACCCACTTCTCCGCGCTGCGATCTCGCTCATTCAGCAGCAGTCACCGCCAGGACTGAGCAGTTCCACCTGCCCGCCCCCAGCTGCGTTAGGAGCTGTCCCTTTAGATGCTGTCCTGTGTGGAGGGCGTGTCCAGCGGCAAAGGGCAGGGAGCACTTGTGGGCTCAGGGAAGTGGCTATTTTCCAACCAGAGTGGGAGAATTTCAGTATTTTAACAATCAGCATAGCCGGACTGGTGCGTACTAACTGACCACCGAAAGCTCCTACCTTTCCTCTCCCATTTCCATTCAGAGCCTTAGACTCTCTGGAAGCCACTCTTTCTCCTACTTCCCCCATTCTACCTGCGAAAGTTCCTTCCTTAACATAGTCTCAACCGCACCCTTATAGCAGGAGCTGGCACAGGGAGGAAGAGAAATAACAACTGCCAGTGGGGGCCTTGGGAACTCATCCAGGGCTGAATCAGGAAAAAAAATGTGTCATTCATGAATCCCACTGATACTCTGATCAACATTTTCCAGAGAAACAGAAATTATAAATGGTGGCTGTCTACTGGAATAAGTACTGAGCTTCCACTGTCAGACGGGTGTTTACGGGCTGGCCAGGAACTTCTTTACCCTTTACAATGTTGCTTGTATGAAAATAATGCATTTAAAAGTTTCTGTTGAACAATGTATAAGCAAGCCTTTCAGATACAAGCTCTTCTAATTTGAGGACTATCAGAGTGACTAAAAAAATATACATTAATAAATGCTAATAAATTTATTAGAAGAAACTTTAAAATATACATACAACAAGGAAGACAGCTCAGTAAAAATTAAATCAAGGCAAAGGGAAAATAACGTTAGGAAAAATAAGATGAAGCCATACATAATTTCTGGTTTTAAAATGTGTGCCTAAAGGCAGGCCACACATTTGGCCCTGAGCTTCCTACTAGTCAATGCAAAGAATACAACACACTAGTTATATGACTCCTGAGATTTTATTTTGACCTTATTTTTCAGGAAAAGACCAATTATCCCTAGTATTTTAGGCTGAGAAAATTTTTTCCCCTGGATCCTCAACAGAGGACTCTGTGTAATATATTTATCTGACATAATAGCTAACATTTAATAGGAACCATCCAAGCACTTTGTCACCACTGTTGTCTTCACTTCTTAAACAAAAACAAAAACAAAAAAAAAAACTCTATGAGGCTCTTCTGAAATGAGGAAACTGAGGCTTAGAGAAGTCGGGTAACTTGGCCAGGTCATACAGCTAATAAATGGTGTAGCTGGGACTTGACTGAGTCTGTTAGCCATTTAAGTACCTGCTGTTGACCACTGCTTTATGAACAATGACCCTAGAGTAAATACTAAGTTCCACAAGGTATTTCTTATAATGTGTATCAACAGTCAATGATAAAAACGTGTCAACAAAGGAGTATGTTATCTTCCAACCAGAAGCTGAAGGCATTACTTATAACACAACTTTCATTTTTTATATTAAATTCTTATTTGGTACTTTCCACTTATAAATTACTAGGAATCAAAAACATGGATGTTCTTTTTCAAGCTACAAATGTTTCTCTAGTAAATAAAATAGACCACATTTTCAAAATTCCATTTTCCCTTTTATATAGATCACAGCTTTCACATAGGCTGTGAAGGGTTATCTCAGTGTCCATGAGAATAAAAGTACAGTTGTCAATTCTGGAAGCTTCTTTCTTAAATAGAATGCCATCTTTTGTTAAATTTTTCAGCTCTGCGGAAAATAACTTGGTTTTTTTTCCTACTTGTGAAAGAAAAATTTCCACTGGAAACCTATTGGAAATATGGAATAGGTTATAGTTCCATCAAAGAAAAGCTTATTACTTATTCACATAGTATTTTTCTTTTGTGTCAAATTGAATAGTGGTATTAAGTGAATGCTCACAAAGCATCTTAAAGGCTAAGGAAGGATTACACTAAAGGCTAAACTCTGAGACAGATTTATGTACACTGCAGTGCAATTTCCTTGGGCTTAACGTCTTTTAGCCTATCTGTAGAGGATATCGGAGGGCAAAGTTTCTATCATGAAATAGGACTTATCAACTTAGTTGAATGCATGTTTATGGCAAGGTTAACCTTAATTAAGACAGGTTTTGAAACAGTTGTCAGATGTATCTTTCAACCTGTCACCAGAGAGGCTTCTGCAGTTGAAGGACAGAAAGTCTTTGGATGGTTCTTTCATTGGTGATGTGAAAAACAAGAAGTCTTTACAGAGGATGTAAGTATACAAATCTACACATTGATTAGTCCAAAAGTGAGGCTAATTACTCTTAGTAAAATGTTGCACGTATAAAATAAAAGGACATTTTTATCCTAAAAGGAAATGTTTAGGTTTATCTATAAATTTTATTGGCTCTTCTACCAATAGTATGTCAGCTAATAAATACTTACTTGTCTGAAGTTAGCAAAGAGTAAAGATGATATACCACTCTTGCCAAATAAATACTGCCTGCATTTAGCTGGTTGTTTTTTTTTAAAGACAATTTATTTAAGATAAAGTCAGTTCAAAGTTGTATATAAATTTACTAAGTGTTTTACGATCTTGAAATAGTTTAAGTGCCTACCTCTGTGCATTACTGCTGCACTTACTATACATTATTATTTTAATGGCCTTTCATTACTGCAGATAACTATATTCCAAAATTTTTCATGATGTATGGACCACGTAATGACAGAGTAGAAAATTTCAAGGAAAACATTAAGGAATAATCAATGATAATATGAAATAAAATCTATGCTGTTTTTCCCTAATTTTTTTAAACTGTCTAACTAAAATACCTAATATTCAGTTCAATTATATGAGTACTGCTAGAATTTCACTTTAGTCTCTGTACAAATGTATGTATAATGGACTTTGCTTCACAATCTTTGGAAGAAAGTGAACATAACTTGTACAAACTGTAGTAGCCCATAAATTATGTTGAATCCAAATAGAAGGGAAATGACATAATTTCTACTTGCTTAACTATGACAAAGGTTTATCCTTTTCCATGACAATATTTGTGCTGGTGTCTAGAACTTGATGTTTCAAGAAAGCATGGCTGGATCTAATGACAATGAGCTTCCAGAGTGAAAAGAAAGAAGTGAAAGCAACCTGCACATAACCATCTGTCTTCAACAACACTCTGCAAGGTATGTGGTGTGGTGAGATGCATCTAGAAAAGTGCTAAAGCATATGCTTTTAGAAAAAGTGAAATATGTTTTAGGGCCACTGCCAAGTGCTTCAGTTATTAATTGTCTTTTTTGGTAGTACTACTTAACACTACCATGATAACTCATTTTCATCTACACTGTGCTAGTATAACAGAGAAAATGCTCATTGTTATTTAAAATTAAAATTAAATCTAGCTTCCTTCCAAAGCAGGATGTTAGTGGCATCATCCAAACCAGTAGAAAAGAAATCTCTAAAGTTCTCTTCTACCCTGGCAGACATGTCAGGGGAGTAAGCTACGGGGAGACCCAGGGTAGAAGGCCCATTTAGGTGGTGCTCAGAGCAGAGTCAGAGGAGAGGGGCTCAAAAGGCCTCTGCAAAACAAAGTGGGAGGATTGTTTGGGAGTTGTCGGGGTAGTATCTCAGAAAAGGTCAAGAAAAATAACACGAAGCCAGAGCCTGAATTGTTAAAATTGCCCAGCATAATGTTTAACAATGGAGAAATCTAACATCCAATTTTAAGTTGTGTTCTACAACTCCCCCCACCCCACCCCCACCCAGCCCAATCATTAGCCAAGACCTTTGCAAAGTCGGCTACACACACAGCCTCCGGCAAGTGGTTTTATGTGGATATTGAGGGAAATGGATGGCATTCTGAATCAGTGTAGAGCAGAGAGAAGGGGACAGCTAAGAGAAGCAAGCCATGGGGTTTACAAGGAGCTCCACAAGGGCACCTTAGAGCCAGAGAGCCCGTGAAGACCAGCACCCAGGGTTGGGCAGAAGCCTTGCAGGAGATGTAGAATGGGGGCTGAGGGTGACATCAGCCACTCAGACTTTAAGCAGCAAAGTCATTTGTACTAGTACAAATGACCATAATGCACATTTGGGCTGAAGATTTCTCAAATGTAACAATTTCATCCACTTGAAATAAAAGCGTGGGCTAATTTTAGAATTCTTTTGTAATATTTCCAGGAAAGATGTATATCTACAATTAGAAATAGTCAAATATTTTATGCCAATGTATTTATCTAATCTTACCTTGATCTTTATTTCAATTAATAAATACATTTTGAATATTAGTACAATTATTTTCATTTTATACAATATTTTATACAATTACTTTTGTAAACTTTTTCTTATTGGATATAAAAATAAACTTTTCACACTTCTAACTACAGCTATGAGAAATTAGCACAATCTCTATTTTCTCAGCTATATTTTTCTGCTAAAAGTATTTGATAATGAAATGCTTTTAGCCTACTCTGTTGGCCTTCCTATTTTTAAGATTTCCAATATACTAGTTTAAAAACTGAAAATATACTTGAGGAAATGTGAATTATGCTTTAGCATTAATATTCTTTTCAGAACTCACATTAATACAGGACACCTAGAATAGTGAATATGTGAAACTACTGAGCATTGTTTTATGCTTAAATAAAAGACCTTTAAGGACGTCATCCTCCATTTTAAATTTTAATTTAAGAATTTGTATTTATTTTTCTCAGAATTTTGGAAACATTTAATTCTACTAATCTATTTTTCAAATACAAAAACTTACCAGATACAGCAGTTATTTAAAAATTAATTCATTTTAATGTATGCAATCCCAGGATACATGCATCATATAGGCAATAAACATTATATATATAATTGCTCAAATACAGGGTTTGCTAAACTCAATTGCACTGATTTTAATGAATCATCATAGTACAGCCAGTGAGAGACAAATATAATCAAACCAGCACCTGGCTACCGGGCACTAGGCAAGCATTCAGTAAATATGTGCTGATGTGGCAAGGGCTTCAGTTCATGAAGTTCATGTCTTACTACTACTGCCCTAATCAGTTGAGACAGAATTAGCACTAGCTAAATCGTCTATGTGCTGCCTGGAGGGGTTTGCTGAGGGTAAGACTCTGAAGACAGAGATTAAGGGGTCCTCATCCTCCTAATGTGCTGGGCATCCAGGATTAGAGCTCTGGGTCAGAGAAATCCAGCCTGAATGCAGACCTAAGCATCTCTGCACCCTCCCACTTTGGGATTATTAGACAAGCTCTGAACTTAAAATTTATATCCTAGTCTGCACTTTTACTCAAGAGCATTTCATCTACTAACGCAAAGTGACCTTAGTTCGCAATTTGTTTACATGTGTCTAAACTAGAAGTGGATACCCTGAAAATGTGAAAGTTAATATTTAAAGACTCACAGGTTGATCGTATGCTTCGATAACCCCAAAATGACAGTTTTGGAGCAACATAGATTTGGAGCTTTAAGTATCTACCTGGCCACTGAAGGGAAAGCTCAGATTAACCTCAGAACATTGCCTTGAAAGTACTCTGATTGTATTTGCTTTAAAATATAATTTGGTTTAGGGTAGTGAAACTATTCTGTAGGATACTATAAAGGTGGATACATGCCATCATATATTTGTCAAAACCACAGAATGTACAATACCAAAAGTGAATCCAAATGTAAACTATGGACTTTGGGTAGTAATGATGCGTCTGTGTAGGCTCATTGATTGTCAATGTGGGCTTAAATATACACTCTGATACAGGATGTTGATAGTGGGGGAGGCTGTGCATGTGTGTGTTGGGGGCGGGGGAGTATATGATGAACCTAAAACTGCTCTAAAAAATAAAAATATATAATATATAATTTGGGGCATACAAATGATAATGGCCATAACATGAAGCAAGGCAATGCTTTTTTTTTTTTAAAGAAAATTTGGGCATCAATAGATATGATAGTGATAAATAAATACAAGTTCAAAAATACAATGATGAAAAAAAATGAGGGAAGCCAAGTGGAGCCCAGAACTGTAACACACAGGTATTACAGATGTCAGTGACTCATTGTCCTCCCCAGGGACTTTCATGACATATGGACATTTCTGTAGACACTGGAAATAGCTTGAATTTTAGATAAAAATTTGGTGGATTGATTAAAAAATAAACCACCATATCAGAAGTGTAACAAAATTTTACAGATTAGGTTCAACCTTTGTAGCATTATAAAAAGAAAGAAAGGCAGACCCAAGGGCTATGGAATTAAGAACAAATACGGTTCCAAGGATGACTTTAATGGTAAATTAGATGACACTTGTCTCTGATGCCTCTTTTCCCATTGGCCTGATAGCACTGAGTTCTCCACTTATTTCATTGAACTTGTGACTAACGGTGAAAAAAATCCTGCTGTGCTGTTGCAGAGAATGGACCCTACAGAGCCTCGCAGAAATATGCCTATGCCTAGTGAACCTGGTATTTCAGAAGAAAGGCATTTGTGCCAATTATCTAGTGGAATGACATTAGAAGGTAACCATGTTGCCTCCATAGCACTAGACACTGTTGCTGTCCTACCTTACATCTCCCTGGCCTCCTTCTGAGTTACATGCAACCAGGGATGTCTTTTTCCATCTCAAGCACCTGCATCTCTGTTTCTCAGCCTGAAGGTTTTCTCCCGCACCACAGGAACTTGCTGTGTCTAGCTCAAGCATGGCCCAGATGCAATGGAGAATTGTGCCCACAACCAATGGCCAACAGATATCAATGGGTAAATGGCCAACACTTTGTCCCTCATGAGGACAATTCTGAGGCATGTACCACAAGGTTTCTTAGAGGGTCCCCAGCGGGGTTGAGCACCAGTTGCCCACAGTGACAACCTGCACATTAACTCACCCCTTACTGGTTTTTTCCTTCCAGGTCTTACTTCCCTATTCCTAGGGCTTCCTAGGACCATCTCCCAAATAAACTATTGGGGATCCCAAAGTAAGACAGTCTCATCTGCATGGCTTTTTGCAAAGGTGACATGCCTGAGGAAGACAAGCAATTCTCTCCCTTCTAAGCCATTCTTGCTCCTCTCCCTTTTTTCCTTTTCTTCTCCTTTCCTCTGACTTGTCTCCGACGATACATAGAATTCAAGCAGAGCATTGTATTTTTAAACAGCCTTATTGAGGAATGATTGACATAAAAGAACTGCACATCTTTAATGTGTACAATTTGATGAGTTTGGGCATGTGCGTACACCCATGAAACCACTACCACAAGCAACGTAAATAGACATATCCGCTGCTTCCCAAAGTTTCCTGGTGTCCCCTTGTTTTTTTTGTTTGTTTTTGTGGTAAGAACACTTAACACGAGATCTACTCTATTAACAAATTTTGAAGTGCACAATAGATGAACCTGCAGGACATTATGCTAAGTGAAAAAGCCAGTTACAGCAGGACAAATACTGCATGATTCCACTTCTACAAGGTACCTAAAATAGTCAAATTCATAGAAGCAGAGAATATAACAGTGGTTGCCAGAGACTGGGGGGTGGGGCAAGTGGGTAGTTGCTGTTCAATGGGTATAAAGTTTCTTTTATGCTAGATGAATAAAACCGTACAACATAGTGCCTAGAGCACTACATTTTATAACTTCAAAAATTCTATCTCACTTATGGGTCAGTTCAAACTTGTGCTAGAGACCATCGATTCATGACATAAATCAAAGTTCAACAATTTTTCAAAATGAAACACCAAGTTGTGTTCCACATTGCTCTGTTGTACAATGGTCTTGGGGGAGAAGGTGGCTGTGCACCAAATCTCATATGGAGCACCTGAGATTTCAAGCTGTGGGGCAGGGTCCTTGCCAGAGCAACAAGTCCAGCCCACATCTGACCCAGCCTGCATTCTTCGTTGGCATTCTCCATGGCTTACAGGTTCTAATCCTGACTATGCCGTGGTCACTAACCTCTCTAAGGCCACTATCAGAGAAGAAATTATACTGACCTGAAAGACATACAGTGAAAATAAATGGAGATAGAGAACTATAGATAGATAGATAGATAGATACATAGATACATATATACATATATATATATATAATGGCAAAAGCCAATGGTAGGTCCTGAATGGACCTGAATTTCCAATTTGATCTGCAGGGTTAGGTCTGAAAAAGAAGCTAAAGAAGTGACTACATATTTAAATGGCACTAAATCTTTAGCTTTTGAACCATATGAATGCATTAACTATTTTAAAAATTGCATCAAATAAACGCACAAGGAAGGAAAAAGGAAAGAAGGAAAGAAAATTACTACTTTGAAATGCAGAACATTTCCTTTCTGATTTTCTTTTCATCAAACACAGTTGTAGTTATCTCAGATTCTTTTTTTAAAAAGTTATGATTAAGGATGAAGTAGAAGCTAAAATGACCTGTTTGACTAGTACTTGTTTAATATTTAAAATTATTCAAATGCTATCAATAATTAACAAGAAAATGTAAAGCAAAATATTGTCCCTTTAACAACAGTCCCTTTTTCTAACCACTAGGTTCTGAAGATAATGCATGTGAATACTTGTGTTTATGTAAGCTTGGATATAATTCGGTCACTTGTTCTAATTAAGTACAATCTCATGCAGTCAGCCTCTATCCACTCTAATTAGATATATTTTTAGGCAGTAAGAAGATTTTCCCCCTTCATTTTCTGTTTTAATCTTATCAACTGAATAGAAATATTTTCCAAAGATTGAACATATGGGAGAATTAATGCATTTGTCCCTCTGGAAATATAAGAATCAAAATAAGCTGTAAGAAAGGAAGTTGGTATTTCTGGAATCTTGCAAAGCTGGTTTGATTTTATTACTGCTTGTAGAGTGGTATGATATTACCTGTGGACTCTGCAACAAGTTCCAAGGGCATACTGATAAAACACCAAGTTCAACAGTTATACCTGGGGTTTTTGTGAAACTAAAAGCTTGTTGTAGCTAGTCTTCCCAAGTGTGGGGAAAATACAAAGGGCTTTCATTGCGTTCAAGATGAACTCAAATAGTTTACAAAAAGTAGAGTTATTTGTTAATGTGTCTATCTGGGTTTTTTTAGAACTTCATCAATGGCGAGAGATGTTGATGACAAACCCAGTGATGGCCATGAACCCTTTATTGACAGCTTCAGGGCAGCAGAGGATCCCACTGGTTCCCTTACCATTTGGACCTCCAACTGTGGACAGGTATTCCTCTCCCATATAATAGTTCAATGAAAAAAAACCCAGATAATTATTAAGTTTTGGAATGTTGTTAAACCCAGTGTTGGGTTTTTTTGTTTTTTTTTTGAGACAGAGTCTCACTCTGTTGCCCAGGCTAGAGTGCCGTGGCGTCAGCCTAGCTCACAGCAACCTCAAACTCCTGGGCTCAAGCGATACTACTGCCTCAGCCTCCCAAGTAGCTGGGAATACGGGCATGTGCCACAATGCCCGGCTAATTTTTTCTGTATATATTTAGCCGTCCAATTAATTTCTTTCTATTTTTTTGGTAGAGATGGGGTCTCGCTCTTGCTCAGGCTGGTCTCGAACTCCTGAGCTCAAATGATCCACCCGCCTCG
>RJWJ010024070.1:0-25199 GCA_004363605.1 Indri indri
AAAAAAAAAACTCCCATTCACACAAGTTGACATGAACAATATCCACCCTACCAAAAGCCAAATGATAAGGCCAAACCAGGTCTAGGAGGGGAAATTTTTGCATTAGGAGGAGGAAAATATGGAAGATGAAAAAGTGGAAAACAAGGCCAAGAAGAAAGAATGTTAAAAAAATAATAAAATAAATAAACAATACTAAGTTGCAATTTCAGCTATGGTAAAGTACAGAGGTTATAAAGGCAACCAAGGCTATTTTTAGGAAGAGAGCAAAGCAAATAGGATATATATGACAAATGGGAAGACAAGAAAATTGGGGAAAACAAGATTATTTGTTAGGGCCTCGGCATTCAGATTTTTAAGAGATGAAAGAAAAAAACTAACCACGGTAGACTATCCTTGGGAGTAGTTTTTAAATGAATGAAAAACAATTATAGCTTATGTTGGAAAATTATGAGTAAGGATTTTCATATATAACTGGAAGAATACTTTCACTTTTGTAAAAGTTAATTTAGCAAAATGATTTGAACTCTCCCATATACTGGCATTTGTTAGCTTTTCTTCTGTTTTAAACAGTGACAAGAATACAATGTTTAAGATTCTTGAAAGTCCTACCTTATATGGGCTAATTAGTCTTCTTTTAATATCCAGTCTATAGCTTCTGTATTGTTCAGCATCACTCATGTCAGTTACCAATAGTCGAAGAATTTCATAAACCCGTCTAGCATGTTGCTAATAAATAAAAGAAAAATGTGAACATTTTCAAATTTAAAAATAGTGACACTTTCTCAAAAGAACACAGGGTATGTTTAATATCTGCCATGGGCAAAGAATTGTGCTAGATACCAGAAGAAAAGCAGTAAAAGATAGTCTCTGCCCTCAAGCAGTCCAGTGGGTTAACACAAATGATTGAGGTATAATTAATTTAATGACAGAAATATGCACAGGGTATTACGGTAGCACAGCCTGGGAATGTTAGAAGAGGATTCCTAGGGGAATGAAACCTAAGCTAAATCTTAAAGGGAGAAGTATGTGCCACTCTAGAAAGAGGGGAGGGCACTCTGTGTGTGTGTGCATGTGCACGTGTGAACATATGGACAAGAACACAGCAGCTTGACATTGCTGAAACACAAAATAAGCAAGAAGTAGGAGAAAATGAGGGTGGAGGCTTATAATATTGGGTTGAAGAGCTAGACTTTAACCTAGTAGGTTAACAGATTTTAAATGGGAGAGTAAGCCACATGCATAAATTTGACTTTTATGTAAATCACTCTTGCAGCTACATAGATATGGTAGCAAAAAGAAGGGCAGAGAGATCATTAAGAAACTAAGCTATGGGCTGGGCGTGGTGGCTCACAACTGTAGTCCTAGCATTTTAGGAGGCCGAGGCAGGAGGATCGCTTGCAGTCAGGAGTTTAAGACCAGCCTGAGCAATGTAGACCCTATCCCCACAAAAATTAGAAAAACTTAGCCAGGCATTGTGGTGCATGCCTGTAGTGCCAGTTGCTAGGGAGGTTGAGACAGGAGGCTCACTTGAGCCAAGGAGTTTGAGGATGCCGTGAGCTATGATCACACCACTGCCCTCATGCCCAGGCAACAGAGCAAGACCCTATCTAAAACAAACAAACAAACAACAACAAAAAAAAACTAAGTTATTATGGCTGGGCATGGTGGCTCACGCCTGTAATCCCAGCACTTTGGGAGACCAGGGCAGGAGGATTGCTTGAGGCCAGGAGCTCAAGAAACTAAGCTATTATCAGGCAAAAAACAATAAGGGCATGAACTGGGCAGCACAAGTAAGAATACAAAGGGGCAAGGATTCTAGAAATAGGAGGAAAAATTGGGAGGAGGATGTGAAATGACAGTGAGTTTTCACAGCCTACGGGAGATTTAGGAGGGAGCAGAATGTACAACTCTGAAAAAAATTCTAGTCTAAGGGTGAGCATGTAAGCAGTATCAGTATATACGTAAGAGTTAAAACCATAAGGTTGGTTAAGATCAGCCAGAGAAAGCATACACAGTGATAATAGGGGAGAGGTCAGAACCCTCAAGTACAGTGACATTTAAAGGGCAGGCAGAAGACAGAAAAATGGTCAAAGAGATATCAAGAAAATCAGGAAGTCTTGATGTTACTGAAGCTGTACGATAGTTTTTCTGTTTATGTTGTTTGACTTACATATTTATTTAGGCAGGGAGGGTATGGGTAGGTTAGGAATATGATATTTGAACTTCTTGGAAGTGACACATAAGTTGAGCCTGAAAAAATGAGTACTATCTTGCTAGGCAAATAGGAGGAGGGAGTATTCCAGGTAAAGGGAATAGTATACATAAAGGGATATAGAAGGAAGAAAGATGTGACATAGTTGGGAAATGGCAGGAGGATCAGAAAAGCTAGAGCATGTAGGAAGCTGAAGCTACCAAGGAAGACAGGATCCAGATTATGATGGACTCTTTTTTTTTTTTTAATTGAGACAGGGTCTCTGTTGCCCAGGCTAGAGAGCAGAGGTGTCATCAGAGCTCAATAAAACCTCCAACTCCCAGGCTCAAGCGATCCTCCCTGCCTCAGCCTCCCGAGTAGCTGGGACTATAGGTGCACACCACCACACCTGGCTAATTTTTGTATTTTTTTGTAGAGATGGGGTCTTGCTGTGTTTCCCAGGCTGGTCTTAGACTCCTGGTCTCAAGCAATCCTGCTACCTCAGCCTCCCAAAGTGTTGGGATTACAGGCATGAGCCACTGTGACTGACCAGAGTCTTTACTCTTAATTACTGCTACTTACCACACAAGTATTCTTAATGTCCTTACACTGTTCTAGTTAAGCTATGTACTTTAAGAAAACTTTAAAATTTTAAATGTTTTTTTCCTGTAGATACAAATACCTTATTTATTTTGAACTTCTGTTGTGCCTCTATCACCATATCTTCATTGAATCCTTGCATTAACTTTTCTCGGGAAAAACAGGGCAAATCTTGACAAAGCTTCACAAGCACAAAGTCTCTTAATTTCACATAGCTTTTGGATGGATCTTCCGCTAAAGAAATAAAGCAGAATAACATTTCCCTTACCCAACATAACTTTTTCATCATCTGCAATCTGTCTGTCTGTCTGTCTCTCTCTCTCTTTCTGTCTCTCTCTGTATATATACACACACACACGAGGCTAGGAAGGCAAATATTCTTTTTTTAAGAGACAGGGTCTCAACTTGTTGCCCAGGAATAATCATAGCTCACTGTAACCTCAAATTCCTGGGCTCAAGTAGTTCTCCTGCCTAATCTTTGTATTTTTTGTAGAGACGGGATCTTGATACGTTGCCCAGGCTGGTCTCAAGCTCCTGGGCTCAAGTCATCCTCCCACAGTGCTGGAATTATAGGTGTGAACCACTGCGCCTGGCTGGCATATATTCTTAAAAAAAATTACCTATACAAATGTTACAATGTGAAAGGAGTATTCCTTATAAATCGAACAACAGAACTATTAATAATATTTGCCAAATAAAATTATAGGTGCAAAGACATTTATATGATTTGTGAAATGAGAGCCACCCATTTCAAATTTAAACTTTTTGACTGGTACGTTATCACATGTATCTTAGTTTTAATTCCAATTAAAGAAGCTGTATAAATGAGTTTCAAGTTTGGATGTGCAATTCCAAATGCGAGCTTTTTTTATAACTAAGGATTCCAAAGCTCAATTTTAACTCTCTTAGTTGAATCCAATAACCTCTATAGTCTGCTGTATTTCTGTTACCCAATTAAAAAAAAATTCTTCCCTTTACAAAAGCAAACCTTTTGGATTTAGAGAATAAAATGAGAACATGATTTTGATAATTTCTCCACTGCTCCTGAATATCACAGATGTTTATCTGTGTTATCTACATTAGACTAAGTAGTGGACAAGGAAAACATTGGGACATAATGGGTAGAAAGAATACTGCACAGAGAACATGAGTTTGTGTTCCAGTTTGTCATTCATAGATACAAGACCTTGGACAAGTTACCTCACTTCTCTGCACCCCTGTTTTGTGATCAGTAAAGAGGTTGGAATAAATGTTAAAAGTCTGAGCTGTTCATAGATTGTAAGACTTAATTTTGTTAGGATATCAATAGAGTCGTCCCTCAGTATCTGTGGGGGTTGGTTCCAGAACCCCGAGAATACCAAAATCCATGGATGCTCAAATCCCTCATACAAAATGATGTAGTACTTGCATAAAACCTATATATATCCTCCCCTATACTTTATATCATCTCTAGATTACTTATAATACCTAATACAATGTAAATACTATGTAAATAGTTGTTATACTGTGTTGTTTAGTTGTACTGTATTAGACTTGCAAAATGTCTGTACAAGTTCAGTACAGATGCAACCATCCATTTTTTAAAAAAATATTTTCAGTCTGTGGTTGGTTGTATCCATCGATGTGGAACCCATGGATATGAAGGGCCAACTACACTCTCCAAATTGATTCAATGCAATCCCTATTACAATCCAAGCTGGGTTTTGTTGCAGAAATTGAGAAGCTTATCCTAAAATTCATATGGAAATGCAAAGTACCTAGAATAGACAACATAATCCTGAAAAAAGAACAAATATTGGAGAACATATATGTCCCGATTTCAAATCTTAATTCAAAACTACACTAATCATGACAGTATGGCAATAGCATAAGGACAGACATATACATCAATGGAATTGAATTGGGAATCCAGAAATAAACCCATATATTTATGGTCCATTAATTTTTGAGAAGGGTGCCAAGATAATTCAATGGAGGAAAGAATTGTCTTTTTAACAAATAGTACTTGGACAATTGGATCCCCACAAACAAAAGAATAAAATTGGACCCCCCTTTCTTCACACCATTCATAAAAATTAACAAAAATGAATCACAGACTTAAATGTAAGAGGTAAAAACTATCAAACCCTTAGAAGAAAACTTAGGAATAAACCTTCATGACGTTTGGTTAGGCGACAATCTCTTAGACAATAAAACCAAAGCACAAGCAACAAAATAAAAAATACGTAAACTCAGCTTTATCAAAATTTAAAACTTTTGTGTTTCAAATGATAGTATTAAGAAAATGAAAAGACAACCCCCAGAATGGGAGAAAATATTTCCAAATCAAATATTTAATAAGGGACTTGTATCTAGACTGTAAAAAAAACTTTTATAATTTGCTAAGAAAAAGACAACCCAACTAAAAAAGTAGGCAAAGGATCTAAACAGACATTTCTCAAAAAGATATGCAAATGGAGAATAAGCACATGGAAAAGATGTACATCATTAGCCACAGGGAAATGCAAATCAAAACCATAATAAGATACTATTTCACATCCACTAGGATGGCTAGAATTAAAAACATAATAACAACTATTGATAAGGATGTAGAGAAACTGAAATCCTGATACACTGCTGGTGGAAATATAAAATGGTGCCATTTTGGAAAATAAGTCTGGTCAGGTTAAACATAGTAACCAGATTTCCCGCAATTCCACTCTTAGGTATATATACCCAAGAGATACCAAAACATAGGTCCACATAAAAACTTGTACGTGAATGTTCATAGTAGTATTATTCATTCATAAGAGCCAAAAGTGGAAACAATTCAAGTGTTCATCAACTAATGAATGAATAAAATGTGATATATCCATACAATGGAATATTATTTGGTAATAAATAGAAATGAAGTATTAATACATGCAACAAAGATGTACCTTGGAAACATTATGCTAAGTGAAAGAAACCAGTCATATACTATACGATTATAATGTCCAGAATAGGCAAATCTATAGAAATAGAAAGTAGATTAGTAGTTGCTCATGGATGGAAGTTGTGGCGAGCGGGGGGCAGGTAGGAAGAGAGGGGGAAGAGAGGACTGCTAATGGATATTTCTTTTTGAGGGGAAAGAATATTCCAAAATTAGATTATACCAGTGGCTGCACTATAAATATCATTTTAAAATCTGTGGCTAACATATTTATTGTCTATTTATGAATGAATTGTATGTTGTATTCATTATATATCAATAAAGCCGTTTTTTTAAAAAGAAGTCTGAGATAGGGGTAATGTCTTATGATTCTAAGACATATATTCATTCATTCACCCTTATATACTGAATACCTTCTTTATGCTTCTACGTAGCACTTAATTATTAACATCATATGCATGTAGTTATTAAGTATTATTTGACTATGGCTTTAAAGTAGTAAGAACTGAAATCCATCACTGCATCAGTTTGGGATGAAATTATGGTCTATTAAGAATGATGAAATCACAGTAAAAGAAAATAACTGAAATACAGACCAACGTAGAAAATCATCAAGTAAACGTTAAGATTGTAACATAATCTGTCAACCCTATCTCATCTTTCAGTCTTTCCCATTTTAATTTAGCTGCAACATCCATAGCTATACAAGCCACCCAGAAACCTGAAGGACATTCTGATTCCTTCTAACTGCTTCCACCAGTATTTTTTCAACTACTTTAATAACTTCTTTACTTGTTCTCCTTACCTGTACTCCCCTTTTATAAAATATAAACTGGATTCTACCACTACTCTAAATTAAAACTGTTTAAGTGTATCACATAAGTATAACATAACCCAGAAAGAGAGAATAGAGGAAGGAGACATATTTGAAGAAGTAATGGAAAATTTCCCAAATTCGATGAAAAATACTAATCTACACATCTAGGAAGCTCAAATTTCAATTAGGGAAAAACACAAAGAGATCCACACTCAAACACATCATAATCAAACCATCAAAAGCCAGAGACAAACATAAAAATCTTTAAAGCATCAAGAGAAAAATGACTCATCAGAAATTAAGGAGTTCAGAAGTCAATGGAATGACACGGTCAAAGTACTAACAAGAAAAAACCCTATCAACCAAGAATTCTACAGCCAGCAAAACTATCCTTCAAAATAAAGGCAAAATCAAGACATTTCCAGAAAAGCAAAGACTGAAGAAATTTGCTGCTAGCACATCTTCCTTACAAGAAATACTAAACTTCTTTAGCTAAAAGAACATGGTATCTCAAATCCACATGAAGAAGTGTAACACTGATAATTATAAAGCTATACATAAAAGTTAATATTTTTTCTCTTTTCTTTTAACTGATTTAAAAGACAGTTACATAAAATAATAATTATAAAACCAATGTTTGGCTTATACTAGTATATAAAGATATATATGACAATAATAGCAAAAAGGAGGTGAAAGAGAATAACTATATTGAAGCAGTTTATTTTAGTGGAATTCAGTATTAATTAATTAATTCAGTATTAATTAGACTCTTACAAGATACATATCATAATCCCCAGAGCAACCACTAAGAAAATAACTCTAAAGTAAAAAAAAAGAAAAAACCAACAAAGGAATTGAAATACTTCACTAGAAAACATTATTTAACACAAAAGAAGGCAATAAAGGTGAAACAAAACAAAGAGAAATGCAACATATAGAAAAACAAACAGCAAAATGGCAGTCATAATTCCAAGCATAGCAATAATTACATTAAATGCAAATGTGTAATATTAAACACTCCAATCAAAAGGCAAAGATTTTCAGAAAGGATTTTAAAAGATCCAACTATATGTTGTGTACAAGAGAAATGTTTTATTATTTATTTTTATTTTTATTTTTTAGAGACAGAGTCTCACTCTGTCACCCAGGCTAGAAGTGAAGTGATGTAATCACAGCTGACTGCAGTTTTGAACTCCTGGGATCAAGCAATCCTCCTGCCTCAGCATACCAAAGTGCTGGGAAAGAGAAACTTTTTAGATTCAGTGACAGATAGGATGAAAGTCTAAGGATAGAAAAAGATATACCATTCAAACACTATGAAGTCTGGAGTGGCTATAGTAATATCAAACAAAATAGAGTTTAAGACAAAAATATAAGAGAAAAAAGGGCACATTTTATAATGACAAAAAAGTTAATTTATCAGAAGATATTACAATGTGATACACAACAAAGCCCCAAAATACATGAATGAAAAACCAAGTTTAAAATTTCAGAACTACACTCTCAGTAATGGACAGAAAAACTAGACAGAAAATCTGCAAAGATAGAGAAGACTTGAATGGCACCATCAACCAACTTGACCTGGTACTTATAGAACATTCAAACCAATAGCAGCAAAATATACATTCTTTGCAAATGCACATGGAACATTTCTCCAGGATAGACCGCATGTTAGGCAAGGGATCAACAAACTATGGCCCCATGGACCAATCTTGCCCATGGCCTGTTTTTGTATGGCATGTAAACTAAGAATAGTTTCTAAAAATACACACTAATAATGTGCAACAGAGACTGTATGAGGCTTGCAAAGCATAAAATATTTACTGTCTAGCCCATTAAAGAAAAAGGTTGCTGACTTCCAAGCCTGGCCATAACAAAACTCAATAAATAAAAACGGACTGAAATCATACAAAATATGTTCTCTAATAACAATGGAATCAAATTAGAAATCAATGACAGAAGAAAATCTGGAAATCTACAAATACTGGAGTTAAAAAAGAAATCACAGGGAAATTAGGAAATATTTTGAACTAAATGAAAACACAATTTATAAAAATTTATGTGATACAGCTAAAGCAGTACTTATATTTATATAT
This sequence comes from Indri indri, assembly GCA_004363605.1. NCBI lineage: Eukaryota > Metazoa > Chordata > Mammalia > Primates > Indriidae > Indri > Indri indri. Next base: position 8,616 of record RJWJ010024070.1, read on the forward strand.
AAATGCATATTATGTGTATATATTCTATAATAGAAAAGAAGAAAGACTCATCTTTACCAGAAAAGGAAGAGCAAATTAAACCCCAAGCAATAAGAATATAATAGAGTGGAAATCAATGAAATAGAAAACAAAAACAATAGAAAAGTTCATATAAACCCAAAGTTGGTTTTTTGAAATGATCTATGAGTTGACAAACCTTTAACTAGAGTGACTATAAAAAAAAGAGAGCAGATATAAATTACCAAAATCAGGCATGAAAGAAAGGACATCACTACCAACTTTACAGAAATTAGACGAATTATAAGGGACTTTATGCCAACAAATCAAACAACTTAAATGGACAGATTGTAAAAAGACAAATTACCAAAATGACTCAGGAAGTAACAGAATATGGGAACTGACCTATAACAAGACATTGAATTATAAACTAAAAATCTTCCCACAAAGAGAAGTCTATGACCAGATGGCTTTACTGGTAAATTCTACGAAACATTTAAAGAAGAAATAATGACAATCCTTCACAAACTATTCTAGAAAACAGAGGAAGAAATACTTCCCAACTCATTCTATGAGGACAGAATTATCCTGATACTAAGGAACTAAGACAAAAACTATAAATCAATAATACTCATGAATGTAGATGCAAATTCCACAATAAAATATTAGCAAACCAGCCGGGCGCAGTGGCTCACACCTGTAATCCTAGCACTCTGGGAGGCTGAGGCGGGTGGATCGCTCAAGGTCAGGAGTTTGAGACCAGCCTGAGCAAGAGCGAGACCCCGTCTCTACTGAAAAATAGAAAGAAATGATCTGGACAACTAAAAAAATATATATAGAAAAAATTAGCCAGGCATGGTGGCGCATGCCTATAGTCCCAGCTACTCAGGAGGCTGAGGCAGTAGGATCGCTCGAGCCCAGGAGTTTGAGGTTGCTGTGAGCTAGGCTGACGCCACGGCACTCACTCTAGCCCAGGCAACAAAGCGAGGCTCTGTCTCAAAAAAAAAAAAAAAAAAAAAAAAAATAGCAAACCAAACCTAGCAATATATAAAATGAATTACATACCAGGACCAAATGGGATTAAAATCAGAAATACAAAGTTGATTCAACATCTAAAAAATCGATTAACGTAACACATTATATTAACAAAATAACTGAGAAAAACTACATGATCATCTCAATAGATGCAGAAAAAAAGCATTTGACAAAATCCAACACCAATTCATGATAAAAACTCTCAGCAATCTAGGAACAGAAAGGAACTTTCTCAGTTTGATAATGAGTACCTACAAAAACATATAGCTAACATTATCCATAATTATGATTAAAGACTAAATGCTTTCCCTCTACGGAAGCAAAGGCACAGATACCTGCTCTTGCTATTTCTAGTCAGCATTATATTGGAGGTTCTCAGCTATTCAATCAGGGAAGAAACAAAATGCATCCAACTGCAAAGGAAGAAGTAAAAATGTCTTTTTTGCAGATGTGATCCTGCATTTAGAAAATCTTAACCAAAAAACTACTACCACTAATGAACAAGTTCAGCAAGAGTACAGGATAGAAGATCAATATATAAAAACCAATTGTATTTCTATACACTAAAACAATCAACAATCCAAAAATCAAATTAAGAAAATAATCCCATTCTAAACAGCAAAATACACTGTAAGACTTATACACTGAAAACAACAATATTGCTGAGAATAGTTTAAAAAGATCGAAATAAATGGAGACATTTCATGTTAATGGGGACTCAAAATTGTTAAGATGGCAAATCTCTTCAAATTGATTATAGATTCAATGCAATCCCTATCAAAACTCAAGAGGCCTTATTTTTTTTTTTTTAAGAAATTGGTGGGCTGATCCTAAATGTTTTATGGGAATACAAGGGATCTTATATTAATGTAACCAAAATAATTTCGAAAAAGAACAAAATTTGAGGACTTTCACTTCCAATTTCAAAACTCAATATAAAAGTCGAGGCATTGCCTCTGCTAGAACCTCTATGCTTAAAGAAAGGAGAAAGGGAAGCCACAAAGGCTGGGCAAGGCAGTACGTGTGCCCCAAGGAAATTAACGCACAGCTCCAAGTTAAAAAGCAGAAGGCCAGGGAAGACGGGGAGCAAGAAGAGAGTGCAGATGGGGCTGCAGGTGACCCCCCCAAAGCAGAAATCTCTAGCATCAGACAAGAGTGAGAATAAAGAAGACTGCCAGCAAAAACCCAAAGGTGTGGAGGGGCTCCTCGACATCAAGTACCCCAAATGGGTGGCACAGACCACCAGAAAGGTCATACAACTGGATCTGGACAGGCTAAAGGTGCTTTCAAGAAGAGAAAAAGATGACACTGAGAAGAGAAAGCAACAGAATATAATATGAAGTTGCATTTAGCTGGGAAGACAGAGCAGGGGATTATCTGGAAACAGCAGGAGGCCAGGAGGAAGAAAGAAGAGAGGAAAACAAAAGATAATTTACCTTGTCAGGAAATCAAATGCAGTCACTCTCCCTGAATTTTAAGTATGGCCTATAGGAGGAGATACCAAAGAACTGGGCCATGCTGCCAAGACCTCTGCCATGTGTTGCCCATCCTGTGCCATCACACCATTGCAGCAACCCTTCACAGCTAGAAGAGCCTACAGCCTGGGGCCTCCTCTTCATTTTAGCACAGAAATAGTTTGAGGGGAAAGGGGAAAGGCTGGAGGAAGGAAGCTGCTATCTTTGAGACAGAAAAATGCAGACAGTATTTCATATGTAACCATTTGATTGATTGATTGATATTTTTACTGTTTTTAGAATACAGAACTCTTGTGTGTGGGATGCCTAGAAGGTGAGGTCAGAAGAGTGAGCTTCCATTTGTCAAACAGACTATACATTAGGAGTGGTTGTGCCAGGGATCAGCCACTGATGAGTGTGTGACATCCAGCTCCAGTCTGTGTTGCTTGGGTGCTCACTCAGAAAGGGGTTGTCCTCTGGGAGCCTGTACGCTGTGTCCCTAAAGGTCATGTCCCATCCCCAGCCAATCCACTCTGACTGAGGCCTCCCATCTCTACCCTTCTCTGTCCCATTCCCACCCTACTGGCCAGGGCCTGTGCCCATTTTTAACCCTACCCATCTATCACTTCAAGAAACCTGTTTAGTCTGCAGCACCCAGGCAAAATATGTTTCATGAATTAAACTTGTATATTTGGCAGATTAAACCTGACATTATCATTAAAAAAAATATATAAAGCTATAGCAATCTAATTAAGACAGTGTAGTACAGGCATAAGGATAGACATATGGATCATTAGAGTCCAGATATAAACCTTCATATTTATGGTCAACTGATTTTCAAAAAAAGTACCAAGGGAATTCAATGGGAAAAGATATTCTTTTCAACAAATGGTGCTGGGACAATTTGATATCCACATGTAAAAAGATGAATTTAGATACCTCACACCATATACAACAACTAACTCAAAATGGATCAAAGAGCTCAATGGAGACAGGGTTGTGGGGATGGTGGCTGACTATGAATGAACATAAAGGATCTTTTCACAGTGACGGAAATGTTCTAAAACAGGACTGTGGAAATGATAGCAGATTCAATAAAAATCACTGAACTGTATGCTTAAAGTGGCTGAATTTTATGGTATGGAAATTATACCTCAATAAAATTGTTTTAATTAAAAACTCTACTAAGTGACAAACTCTTAAGCAAGCATCTCTTAAAATACATTTTTTAAAGTACTAATAGATAAAGCACAAGCTTATCTAATGTCAGTTTTTCCACATCCACCTCTTTCTAAACTGGTTTAGAAAAAAGAACTGCATTGCTATTATCGACTTAAAATTCAGTATGAGTGAAATCTTTTTTTTTTTTTTTTTAAATCCCCTTCTCTTCTATATGAGTGAAGTCCTAAGTAGCTTTTATACCCTCAGGAAAGTTCGGGGGAAAAAAGTATCATAGGAAAATGAATTACAACTGAGAAAAATCTACAAACTAATGAGACATTCTTACCTGAAATTTTCACATAAATCAAAAAACCATGCACAAAATTCCATTTTAAATAAGCCATTATAGATTAATATTTTGTTTGCAATTTAATATAAGGGCCAAGTCACCAATCTTTAAGCTCTTTAAGTTCAGCCTGAAATGAACTTAAAATGATGTCAATAATTTATGACATTCCTCATTTCCTTTAGTTCTGTGTTACAAAGATAAGCAATACATTTTAAGATGAAATTTGCTTAAATATAAATCTACAGTGATTATGCAGCACAAAAAACTGAGTTTTTTCCAAATCAAATACATTATCTAACAACATAATCACTCACCTATCATTTTTTAAAAAGCCTCTCCATATTAATAAGCTGTATTAGAAACAGAAATTTCATACTCTAAAGAAGGGAAATGAGATGATAGCACAAATCACCTAAGTATAAAAAATTCACATTTAATAGTCTAAAAAGCTACATAACATATCCTAAAACAATAAGGGAAATTTAAAGGATAAATATAATTATCTCTTAATATACTGATAGATAATAATACTGATATATATTCTAGCCCACAATCAATTTCTTTCTTTCTTTCTTTTTTTGACACAGAGTCTTGCTCTGCCCCCCTGGTTAGTGCAGTGGCATCATCATTGCTCACTGCAACATCAAACTCCTGGGCTTAAGTAATCCTCCTGCCTCAGCCTCCTGAGTAGCTGGGACTACAGGCACAAGTTGGGATGGCTGGCTAATTTTTCTATTTTTAGTAGAGACAGGGTCTCACTTTTGCTCAGGCTGGTCTCGAACTCCTGACCTCAAGCGATCCTCCTGCCTTGGCCTCCCAGAGTGCTAGAATTATAGGCGTAAGCCACCATGCCCAGCCAGAATCAATTTCTATTGCCAAATACAACTCTTCAGAATTCTAAAGAAAAATTGTTCATTGTATTTATAAAGTTATACAACTGAGATCTGTTCAAATCTTAAGAGACTAACATCCTGAAAAGAAAGATGGTACATAATAAGAAATTGTCTGCTAGTATTTTCCTTAAAATTGAGTGCTAAAAAAAAGAAATAGGTAACAATTACACCACAAACACCTATCCATTGGAAGTAAGATATAACCCAGGCCACAGGTAGTAAGTTTCAGTTATTACTATATCTGGCTATATATCAAGAAAGCAAAAGGCCATCTCAATATAAAGAATATCCTGGATTAGGAGTTCAAGACCAGCCTGGGCAACATAGCAATATCCCTCTCTATAAAAAATAGGATAGGCATGGTAGCTCATGCCTGTAATCCTAGCACTCCGGGGGGCTAACGCGGGAGGATCTCTTTAGCTCAGGAGTTTGAGGTTGCTGTGAGCTAGGTTGACCCCTTGGCACTCTAGCTCGAGCAACAGAGCAAGACTCTGTCTCAAATAATAATAATAAAAATAATTTAAAATAATTAAAAATTAGCTGAGCATGGTGCCACACAACTGTAGTCCCAGCTACTCAGGAGGCTGTGGCAGGAGGATCACCTGACCCTAGGAGTTCGAGGCTGCAGTGAGATATGATCATGCCACTGCATTCCAGCCTGGGTGACAGAGCGAGACCTTGTCTCAAAAAAAAAAAAAAAAGAAAGAAAGAAAGAAAGAATATCCTGGATTGAAAAGGGAAATCCAGAACCTGCTAAAAGATCCACAAAGTTTAAAAATATACAAAATAATGGAAAAACAGGCAAATAAAATGACTAAAAGTAGAAAATTCTGTAAGTTTTTTTGTTTTTTAAGGACTGGATATGGAAATGTAGGAGAAATATCTTAATGAGAACAGCTGATAAGCCATTTTTAGTATTTTATAATCCTGAGAAATGTTAATGCTGAAAATAAAGGCCGATACCCAGTTGTCAAATTCAGAAGTCCTTTAGCACGTTTAGCCTTTTCTCTTTAGAGACTTCAGTTTCTAATGAATAACAGAAACGAATAAAGGCTACCATTATTGATGACTCTTCACTGAGATTTAAGAAATAAAATTCTTTATCTGCTAATTAGTGCTAAGTATCAAGGACTTTATTGGTTGGAGTAGACAGAAGAAAGTGGTTAAGAGGCTTCAGAGAAATAACCCCTGCTGGCACATTACCCACTAGAGTAGACAAAGACTACTTATGTGAACTCCAGATTAAAATCACCAAAAATGTCCCTTCATGTAGCACCAAGTCCAAGCTCTGTAACTAAATAGAAGCTAAACAATTTTCAGCTCAGCTAAAGGAAGGGATACAGTTTGTATTACGTTTCTATAGTTTTACAAGTCACTAAGCTACTGAAGGTGTCACTTAAACAAATTATAACTTTTGATATAAACTAAGGTTAGTATTATAATTACTTCTTTATCTCCCAAGTTTCCAACCCATTTAACAGTAGCAGGAAAGTCAGATGAAAAGATAATTAAATTCTATATGTGTGGAACTACCTTTTAAAAACAATATGCTTTCCCTCCAGCTTATTAATCTATAGGATCAATTTACTATTCTGTAGCAACTTTAATTTTATTTACCTTGGACCACTATACTGTATGAGAAAGGAAAAAATTGATAATCTACCTACTAGCCTATTTATATACTTGCCAGTACCACATCCAGTATTGTTTTCTTGGTGTCTTTAAACAAATTGACAAAATAAAATTCCCAAGTAGCATTTTTTAACAAGTTAACATTTTAGTACATGTTGAATATTAAAGTTTTAAAAACAAAGATGTATTCAAATTCTAGAATTAATAAATTTTGATCCTAATTTGGAAGTGAATATCTGGTAAAAATATTTTTCATGGCCAAAAATGGTAACTTTCAGTTTAATCAGCAAATTTATAAGCAACAAATTTGAAAGTTACTCCTGGGGAAAAAAAGTAACAACAACACAAATGTTCCTTGGGCCACTTTGTTCTTTGATAGTTCACATGTTAACATCACAGACTCTATCTAATGATGCCTTCTCCTTTTACAGAGTAGAGTTGACTCTCTTTTCTTCTCCCAAGCATTCTATTCATAATACTACTTCTATGGCTAATCCATACTGAAAGACATTTCCAAAACAAACAGGCCTACATTTCACCTTATCTACTACTGTTGTGAGGGCATGCATTTTAGAAATACAAAACACATATTTTAGGAAATGTGCATTCTATTCAAGAACTATTTACCTTGACTTTTTTTCTCAGTAAGGTTTAGAACATTCTGCCCCTACATGAAAATTAAAGCATGTGCAGCCTCTAAGTAATACAAGTGTTTGCCAGATAAACTGAACAAGTAAGTTAGAACATACTTGCAACATATTTATGCCTGACAAAAATTTCCCCATATATATTCAACTCATTATCTTCAATTTGTTCCATTAAGCACTTCACAATTACAGATGTAATCCAATCCCCACAAAGGCTTATGATCTAAAATGTGGCCTAAGCCATCTTTAGACAGTTCCCAAAAGACCCCAGGAGAATGCTGCTGTTTAAAATAGAATAGTTATTTCTGACAAAAACAAAATCAATCAGTAAAGATATTTTTAGAAAGGCTCTTTCAGTAACAAATCAAATTTTACATACCTGTAATATCAAGAACTGAAGGAGATGAGATGTAGTATCTATGAACTGTTTCAAGAAGTTGAGCACCATGGCCTTGACCTTGAAATGGAGTCAATATCAGCATCTGACTACAGTAAAGAAATTATTTTAAAATTAAAATATCACAACATGGCCAGTTTAAAAATTGCAAATTGCTATAGTATTCCAAACATTTTAAAAATTTATGTGGTTTTTTTTTTCAATCAACCTTCAAAAAATTCAAAAATTATTGAGACACTCAAAATTGTTTTAATCTTCCACACTGTTTCAAAGGGAACAATGAAATAAATCAGTACATAGCCAAGGAATAATGGTGATTTTTTTTAAACAAATCAACACTATTATAACAAGTATTGGAAACTTCAGCAGTTCCTTCTTCTGAAATAAAAGACAAGGCACGTGTTATGCTGCCAATTACCTTACACGTGGCCGGGTTTTGTCTGGGTACACATAGTAATTATAGACTGTCATGTAGCCTACGGTCGCAAAGAGTGTAGCTCCATCCTTATTATACTTCTCAAATCTGCAGATAAAACAGAAAGCCAAGCAGGTCAATTACAGTCGCGCTCCCACGCAGTGTCCATTTTCTTTTCCATTCTCTGAGTGAATTTTCAGTGTCAGCAAGCTACTCTGTGAGGGCCCAATGGGTACACCTGCTATGTTCTGAATGTACAATTCACTTAATTGGTGTGCAGCAACTTGGATAAATCAGACCTCTTTACATCACTTCAGTGCACTTGCCTATTATAAAGATGAATAGGTGGCAAGTAAAAGAAAACACAGGCAAAGCTCATTTTACTGTTTAAGCCTACATTCAGGGCCCTAACGGACAACAGCATTTAATTCGGCTCTATTCTCAAGGTCTCCCAAAGCATAATGAAGGAAAACTCGAGCCTCATAAACAATAGTTTTTCTTTCCTGGGAAAAATATCATTATACTGTCTCAATAATTGGGCTGCCACAATTAAAATGCTGGCTTTGTGGAGGTAATAAGGTCTACTGTTGCTTTAGAACTGTACTTACACTAGAAAGTAGTGCCATCTTTCATCATCCACGTCAATAAAGCTAGCAGTTTCAATAAACCACATCAAAAAGGTCTGAAGCCTTTCATGATATTCTCGAAAGCCTCTACATGTCATGTCGGCCTAGGGAAAAAGCCAGGAAAAGTCAGGTGAAACTCATCACAGAGGTAAGTGAAAGTCTGCAGAACACAAAACTATCCTGTGGGAAAATGTTTAAAAGTCTCAGATTAAGATGTATACACAGACACACACATACAAAATAGATCTTTGTCTTTAATGCTAATAAAAACTTCTTTTCTAAAGTTGAATAAATCACTGAAAATAACAACAAAATTGCTTACAGGTTTCAGGCAAATAAAGTAACTTTACTCAAGAAATATTTAGATTATCTTTACCTTATATATCTGAAAGGTAAAGTTTTCTCCTCCTGTTGGACTGAGAACTGAGTATGTATGAAGTAAGGTTCCAAATGGCTTGAAATCAACTTCCTTTTCCAGCAAAGAAAGAAAATCATTCGTGTTTGTGCAAAATCCAGGTGGAATGATTTGTCTAATTTTGCCTTCAACATCATCTGCCTAAGGAATGGACAATAACGACATAAAAAATTAATAACAAATTTGACTTTCAGTTGAATATGCTCAATTTCTTTGAAATGGACAAAACCAACAAAAATATCAAAATTAAACTAAAGAAGTAAACACACAGTGAACTGGAAAAGATGAGCTTCATGTGCACAAACTAGTGTCACACAAAATTGAGATGAGCTTAAGTATAACATAAAAATAAATAAGAGGAGGCAGGTAGACTATTACCAAGTGTAAGAATTAGGGCAATGCTTTGAAATTTCTAACATCATGTAGAAAATGCTGATTATATCCCTTCATGACAATCTGAACTGGCCAAAACAAAAGGCTGCTTATTATTAATATTTTATTAATATATATGTCAAAAAGATCATATTATCCAAGACATGAAAAGATCACTAGATGAGGTGAGGTGAGGCTAGAGTCTGACCAAATGAATAGCAATCTCACAATGAACAAATATAGACAGGTTATAACTCCCTCATATACCAAATTCAAAACTAAGTTGATAATTTAAAAATGTACTCACTTAGGAAATATGTAAATTATATGAATGGATATATTATCCACTCATCCTTATATTGTGACACAATTTTTATAGACCTGGATTTGTGATAGTAAAAAGGAGACAAGCTTGGACAACAAAATTAAACTCAGAGATTAAAATTACCCTTGTTAAACAACTTTGATGAATGTTAAAACTATCAGCTGAGCAGACTTCATAATCCTTTTCAAAACCCCAAAAGACCACTTGATTGAATACATTTACTACTTCTCTTTAACCATGAATATTTGATGAAGTCTTACAATAAAGTATTACTGCTTCTCACCAGGCAATAAAACTTAATGAATTGGTCTCAACTTAACAAAACCTTATCCCTCAATACAGTCCCTAAAAGCCTGACATTACATTCAACAAAATGAGCTTGCATTCTATTCAAACTTTTTCCTGAACAATGAGGCCAGGTTTTTACTTAATGGAGTTTGCCGTGAGTTCAGCTGTAATGTTTGTATTGTATCTATTTCCACAAGGACTGACACAAGAACACTTTGTGTTAACTTACTAAGCAGCTCTTTCATACCGTTTACATGCATGATGGGTATTAGTTCTAAACCAAGACCCTTGCTACTTAGCATTCAAAACAGGGAAATTAAGATGCTTAGGACAAAATACACTACAAAAGGCTAATACAACATGCTACTAATTCCTGTCCTTTCAACCATCTTTTAACTAAGTAGAAGCAATGCACCTGCAGATGAATAGCACTTTATTATCATTCAGTTACATTTTAGGATAGAGAACCAAGGATGGAGTTTATCACAAACAAGTTTTATTTTCAATGTTCTGGAACCACCAACATTTAAATATAATTTGTTTACAGCTATTTTAAAAAGAGCTATTATTTAAAATATAGCTCTTCAGCATTTTGCCCAACAGTTTATTTCTAATATGTACATCAGTCCTTGCAACTCATTCACCCTAGAGATCAAACAAACTGCATTTGATAGACCTATTTTTGCTTATTTCTAAAGTACTATTTGATAAACATTTTTCCTTGAAACTGCTATCTAATGTGAAGAAGCCATCTTAAGTATATTTTATAGAATCAGTACAATTTCAGTATCTACATGAGGAAATTATTATAATGAGGGATTGTTGTTAATGGGTCTGTTGTGTAGCAATTAAAATCCAAAGTAGTGATGTGTAAAGGTAGTATACTATAATTTCAGTTCAGATTTTAAAACTCAGGAAAAACTACTTTATTAAATAAAGAGACTTATAATCTATCGGTTTAAAAAGATCACTTTGAAACATTCACGGCATACATAATTTTAACTTTTTAAAACTTTCCTGATGTCCTGTCTTCTCAACAAGGCATTACAAAGCATGATCAAATCACTATACATATCATGCATCAAATTTACTTCAAAGATTTCTAAGAAACTGTTAAGTTTCAAGTGGCAGTTCTGGTGGAAGGCAGAGCAACCCAAAGGTTTGAGCTCAACAAGGTTGAAAGAGTTAATGTTTAACTTTCAGCCTTCAAAAGATATCTATTTATTACAATAAATACTTTCAAATAAAATATTTTGCTTTAGGCAAGTTTACACATTATTTTAAAAACTGTCAAAGGGGAAAAAGGATAAGTTTAAAAGCAAGGAATTTATATATACATATAATATTTGTAAACATTTATACATATGTATATCTGATATATTTACATAAAACACATAACTTAAAACCAAATAACTATTCAAACTTAGAATTCAGAACTCTGCTTTACTAAGAAGAAAATGCTTGCATTTCTCTATTAACTGGAATCTGCTTTAAGGGAAAAAAATCCTATAAACACCATGTCTTAGAGATCTGCATTGTTTTCTAAAAACATATACTTTTGTTCAGTAAATTTAAAATATTCATTTTTCATATTGGATTTACTGGTCAGATAAAATTATTACAAGGGAAAAACTCTAATCATTTCTAATTGAATACAGAATTTAAAATAAACGAAACCTTTTAGTTCCAATGTTTATGGCTACAAGTTTAGATTCTATTTCTGAAGATCACTGAAAAATTCCCTACCGTTAAGAACATTATTCTAAACAATTAAAATTATATATACATATAGTTATAGAAAAGATAAGAAATTAAGCTGAACAGACAGACCAAGAATCCAGAATACAACCTGATACACTTAATTAACAAAGACATCCCTTACATATGTTTTCCTAACATTTGGCAATTTCTTTTTAAAGAAAAAAAGAAAGTGTAAAAGTAACTATTCCAGTTAGATCTTACAGCAGGTGGGTCATGATGAAATGTTGTTAGATTGTATACTCTCTCACTATGGTCATTTCAAGTTCCAATATTCTATACTTTATTACACATGATGATCCTATGGAACAATGTTTGCTTTTCCTTATCACTGCATAAAGCAAATGTGCTTGAGAATAACCAGTAATCTATTATAACATAAATGTTTACACTTGTATTTGTATTTATACACATTTGAAAGCCCTCTTTAGAAAGACATTCTCTAGTGTCTTAAGCAGCACCATTTGTCTAAATTTGTCTATAGTGAGTTATTTTTGAGGTTGCAATTAAAGGTATGTTAAGTAAGTGGTACGTGCTATTCTTTACTTGGCTACAGTGGCACATAGACAACATTAACTAATATGTATAGTTCTAAGAATACCTAAAATATGCTACAAAAACAAGCGAAAGAAATTAAAAGTGTGAACTTTTTCACTAATGTAAAAACAAAGGTCCACTAGTGAAAAAATAATCAGACTAGAAATATTTCACTACACTTTTTTTGATAATTGTGACAGTGGTCTTGATGGCTAATACTTTTCATGAAATATCATAAAAAGCTTTAAAATTACGTATTGACAATTTTATCTTGTTTAGTTCAAGTAGCAAAATATATGTTTAAGATTATTTTTTTCATTTCCTCAAGATTTAATTTTTCTAAGTATGTAGGATTTTCCTATAAAGAGGCTAAAGACTTCAAAAATTTTTTTAAATCTGCTCTCAAATTCAACCCACATTAGTGGGAGACAAGAATAAAATGAATGAAATTCACAGATAATACAAACTTTATCCATGTATTTCAACTTTCTCTACCAAACCTTTCCCAGAAATGCTAGCAATAAGCAAGATTGAACAATCTTAGTTACAAATCTCTTCACTAAACAGCAGTAATATTATCCTGAGAGGGCAGGAGTTATTAATAAAAGCAAAGGTCAAGGACAACCCTAAGATGAACGAATCATCAGTGTCTGAATAATCAAGTTTATTGTATTGTAAAATTCAGAATTATGTTGCCTTTAAGGATGATGGCTAGTGGAGAGATTTTAACAGCCATCTTAATTGTGACTAAAAAAACTTCAGGTGCAACTGGAGAACTCAGCTTGGAAAAGAAAAAGAATGGATGATGAAAGATGAATGTAATGGCAAATTTCTATTCATAATAAGAAATTAACTTCTAAGCACATTTGTTATGGATACTGACTACCTATGGTCAGTAGTATACTATGTAGTAAGATCTACAAAAACTCAAATATATTACATAATAATCTCAAACTTAACCCATCCAAAGCAAAATTTTTTATTTTTTCCACTTAAACCTACTTCTTATCCAATCTTCCCTACACCATTAATAGTACCACTATTGCTTAGGCAATGGTGTTCTCCTTGTTCCTCTCCCTCATCTATCACATTTAATTCAACAGCAAACTTTGCTGGCTCTACCACCAAAATATATCCTCAATTTGACAACTAAATCCAACTAAAACTAACACTGCAATGTTCTGGTCTCCCTTCTTTCACTCTTGCCCCCTACAGTGTGTTCTCTGCATAGCAGCCAGAATCTTCTTTTAAAAATATAATCACATTGTATGACCACCACATACTTACAACCTCCAAAGGCAGCCAACTACTCTTATCTCTTGCAAATACCTTTTGTGGCATAGAGGATCCTACATGATCTAGCTGTGCCATCCCCTTCAACCATCTCCTACCTCTCTCTCCATCACCACAACAATTTAACCACGGTATTCCTTCTGTACTACAAAAATGTCGGCAGTCTTATCTTTTCAGAGCCTTTGTATTTGCTGGTCCTTTTGCTTGGTAAACTCTTCCCTCAGATTATAACATAGCTGGCTCCTCCTTTATTATTTAGAAACCAGCAAAATGTTTCTTCATAACACTATCTGAATTTAATTTGTTTATTTACTATTTGTTTACTGACTATTCCTCTTGGCAAGAATATAAGCTCCATGAGAGCAGTGACTTTGTTTTGTTTGCCATTGTATCCCTGGCATCAAGAACACAGAAGGCACCATGAAATGAACACTCACTGCAAACTGAGAAGAGGCAAGCCCATTACCCCCACATCCACTAAGCAGTATTTCTTAATAAGGGGGAAAAAAGTCTTTGCTTGAACACTTAATATAAATGATCTTTGACCACGAAGCAAATAAGTAACCCTACAAAAAGACATTATAAAAGATTGATTCCTTACTCCTAACACAGTACTTCTAAATGGAAAATCCTGATTTTTAAGAATAGAACAATTAGATGTCAATGCAAATACATAGCTATTTTCACTGCACATAATATTTGAAAGATTTATCAATAACTATGTTAATAGTTCCTTCGGAAGAAATCAATTCAGTGCTATCAGCTGCAGCTTAAAAAAAAAAAAAAACCAACAAAAAACCCTCAAACAGTAAATTTTGCACAACACAAGGAAAAACATCACCTGCATTTTTAATAACATCTAGCTGGGCTTGGGTTTGGAGAATTTAACAATCTAATAAGAAATATTTGGTTATAGAAAAAACTCCAGTTTAATAAATCTGTAGTAAACACTAGTTTATCTAAGATTATCTTTTCAAACATAAAATCACCACTACAGTATTACTTAGAATCACTTTTGTATCTGCAAAATTTCAAAAATTTCTGAGGGACACAAACTACATTAAATAAAACAAATATTAAAGGCAGTTACATATTATTTACCTGACAAGCTCAGAAAACTCACACATGGCTGGAAAGCAGGAGAAAAAAACCCCATGTAGTACTCAAAATATTTCTAACATTAAAGTTAAATAATAAATATAAGAGATTATTTCTGATCTCTTTCATGCTATACACAATTCATGGCATACATAATTCCATTAAGCTTACCAATATGGTATTTTTATCCATAAGGGGATTGTTTGCTAAAGTGAAGCCCCTCACAATAAGAGCAGTAAATTGGGAGCTCATAGCATCAAACATGGGAGAGGGGGAAAAAAACACACTGTAAAAAACAAATAAAAAGTAATAAACACAAGCACCTGGACCCATTCAGAACAGCTCAGAGACACTCCTAATAGCTTATAATCAGATATTACTATGTATTACACTAATATCACTAAGTGATCACCTCCTAATACAATCTTGATTATTTACTAGTGTGACTTTGGGCAAGACCTTTACAAGAAAACAAAACCAAAAAAAAAAAAAAATTAATAAAAGAGGCCAGGTAAGTCCGTTCAACAAGTCTTAGCCATAAAAAGGTGGGGCACAGGGTTGGCAAAAAATGTAAAGTCAGAAGTCAAAGTCAGTTTAAAGCCTTAAAAAAGTTGGTTTCATTCTTAATGCTTTAGGAACTGCTACTGCTACAAAAGAAAGTTATGACATCCAGTATCTAGTAATACATAGAATCATTTTTCCTATTTTAATTCTCTGACTACTCATGTGTACCACAGTATTATCAACAATATGACAGATGATTTACTAAAACTTGCTGGATTTATAAGTGCAAATGACAAGAGATTTTACTATAAGAATGTAATTTTTAATTTTATAAATAGGATTCGGGGACAAAATGGGATTTAATAAAAAAAAAAAAATCAACTCCGTAAAGTAATTCTTGATGAAGTTTTAATGCTTTTAAATAAAGAACATCCAGAGACAGAACACATCTAAAATATATAATGTTAAGGTTCTCAAAGGTTCATGTCCATCCCACATGTAAAATACATTCATTTCATCCCAACATCCCCAAGTCTCAACCATTACAGAATCAACTCAAATCCAGAATCTTATTTAAATATCACCAGTTCAAAATTCACAAATCTCATTATCTAAATTATCTAAATCAGATATAGGCGAGACTCTGGGTATGATACATCCTAGGACAAAATTCCTGTCCATCTGTGAACCTGTGAAAGTAGAAAACATGTTTTCACTTCCAAAATACAATGGTGGGACAGGCATAGGACAACAGAGATTTTCTCATTCCAAAAGGGAGAAAATGGAAGGAAGAAAGGAATCACTAGTACCAAGCAATTTCAAAATCCAGCATGGCAAATTCCATTAGGTTTCAAGGCCTGGAAATAACTGTGGCCTGCAGCTCCACCCTCTGGGCCTAAAGCTTTGCCCTTAGAGTCATTCTTCCTTTTTCTTGAAGGGAAGCACATGTTTGCAGCTGAGCAGTTTTATTAGCCTGTTTCCTGCCTGTGGAATTCTCGGAGTTCATCAGCCTTCCTTCATTTTGTCCTGTCAGTTCAAGTTGCATTTTCAAGTTTTGATTCTCAAAACCCTTGTGGGTCACCTGTGTGTCATGAGGGTTTGCACCATTAGATAAGAGGGTCCTCCACAGATTTTCCCCAGATCTCTAATCCTGACTTTTTGCTAATGATTGAGGAGATCTGAGTCACATGCCTAAATCTCTTTAGCACTAGCAAAAGGGTGTCTTGTAACACTCTAGGCTTTCTCTCCAGAGAATACTTTCCTGACAGTGAATCTCCTAATTTTAGTGTCTTCTGCAATCTGGACAGGCTGAGAATTTCCCAAATCATCAAGTCCCGGATCCTTTTTGTTTAACAATCTTCCCTCAATTTATCCCTTTCCTCTCACAT
>RJWJ010024071.1:0-25163 GCA_004363605.1 Indri indri
TTGAGTTTCTGAGTAACTGTGTGAAATAGGACTGCACAACGTGCAGAATGAGTACTCATAAGCATTTCTTAGAACAAGCAATTGAGAATTAGGAATTGTTTGGTACTGCAGCTTGTCCCCGCCTCACGCATCTACTATATTGTATCTTTTTCTAGCTGTGAGCCTATGTTTCTAAAGTTCAATTAGTCTATGGAACCATTTAGATATTTTCCTTAAAAGTTTAATTGCCGCCCTGGATCTCTAGTGGGGAATTTGTTATGGAACTCTTATCATTTGTACAATCCACAGGTTTTAACACACTACCCAGACTTGAGGGATATTATTGATTCTTAGTTTATCTCCAAGTCAATCCTATTTTTTTTCCTTCCCTAGAAGACTCCAAACATAATATTTACTTGCCTTTGCCTTTCACAATGTACAAGATAAATTATTTTCTCACAACTTATTCTAAGTGTAAGAAACACACCCTAATCCTCTTTTTCTAATCAGAAAACTAGGCAAACATGGCCAAAGTGTTTGGAATAGAATGATTTAAAACTTTCTATTAAAACTTTTTCTCTAAAAGCCTTTAGATAGCATTAAGGTATTGTTCTTTCTGATTCTTTTCTAATACCGAAGGCAAAACATGAATTTATATCTCAATAAATTTCACCAGAACACAACTAGAGTTCTTAATGACCTGACCCTGAATCTTGACATCTCATAGATTGATTTGACTTATAAGCATTATGCTTGATTGAATGAAATGACAAGGATAGGCTTTAGAAAGAATTCTCCTACTATGTTAAACATCCTCTATGGCTCCTACATCAAACTTTTGAAGAGAAGACATTTTTGGGCAGGGAGAGATAGAGACCTGTGACCCTAGGTCAGAACCAGCAGTTTTCACTATGTTTCTCATACTTTATCTTCCTTCCTTTGTGTTCACTTTTTTTTCTTCATAGGGCCCTTCTCCCCTTTCTTTTTTTCTTTTTCTTTCTTTCTTTCTTTCTTTTTTTTTTGCATTCTGTTTCTCTTTTTGCTTCTGCCTTTGAGAATGATGAATGCCTTCATTGTGTACAGCTGGTTTCTAGAACATATACTCATTTATTTTTTTCAGGAAAAATTGACCATACTTTCTTCTTTACTTTTTTATTTTTCATTTTAATGGACAAACACCTCCAAAATAATTGTATTTTTTCTCTTCATAATTTGAGAAATAGGAAAACCTGGATGAGAGAGAATAGTAATCTTTGATACTAGCGTCTGATTTACACAATATGGACAACTGGATTCGTTATTAATATTATTCATAGAGTCTCTCCAAAGACTCATCTCCCAAAAAACAATGCCTCCTACATTAAGCTAGACTCTTTGTAATTGTGGTATTATTTCCTGAATGCATGAGTTGTACTTCAGAATCAGGTCAGGGTAGTGAGCAAAACTGCACATTAAAGAGACTTTTTATTCATAGCTCCGCTTTCAAAGCTACTTTTCCCCATATTTAAAAGTCCTATTGGATATTCACTGGTCTCTCTTTTTAGTAAACAAGTCAATTCTTAAAAAAAAAAAGAAAGAAAGAAATCACACAAAGGAGTTAGAATTAATCTGTTAATCTTTTTAGTACTTTACAATTTTTTTTATGATTTAACAAGGTAATTACTATGAGAACATAGCAATGATTAATCAAAAAGAGTTGCTATGATTCACATGGGGAATTTTTTTAGTTAGAATTTATTTCAGTATCTATAAAATTGGATCATATATGGGATCATTTCTGCTGCTGGACTAAAATTGATTTCTAAGAGTAAGAGAGTTATTAACCATACTGATTTTATTAATGAAGATGGGGACTAGAACATTATGATAATTAGATACTTGATATTATAAATATGAAATAATTCAAACATGTATCCACAAACACATTCACTTCTACATGATCGTCTTTTATTTTTCAACTGGTTTTAATTAGGAAATGGACACAATTTACACAAAACCAGCTTCTGTTCAAGAGTGATGCACAGTATTGAAATTTGCTGACTCAGTAAGTATTGCTTTTTGTACCGAGACACAGTGAATCACCTACACATATTTAAATAAGTATCACTGTCTGGTGCTAACATTTGAATGAAAAAACAGTCAAGGCATTTTTTCTTCACGTTCTCTTTTTTATTCTTAGATTGAGGTTGCTTCATTCTTCTGATGTTACCAAGATTCTGGCATGTTTTATCTACTCTTTTTTGTACATTTGAGGTTTCTTCTTACATACATATTATTTAGATTGTGCAGATTCTATCTTTATAACATATTTGTCAGTGACTGAGAAGCAATATTTTAGGATTGCTGGACTAAATCCCACAGGGCAGTGATTGTGTCTGTTGTGTACACTGCTGTATCCCTATGGCCCAGGATAGCTCCTGGCACATAACATGATTGTAATATGTGTTTTTGCCAGACAGGATCCAGTTATGTCAATTTTAAGTCACTTTAATATCCTATCCAACATATCTCCTTATATCTTATGTAGCTGTGATCTTAAAGAAAATGCAGACCACTCTTGATTCTCATTGGTCTCATGGACTG
Source organism: Indri indri (assembly GCA_004363605.1). Taxonomy (NCBI): domain Eukaryota; kingdom Metazoa; phylum Chordata; class Mammalia; order Primates; family Indriidae; genus Indri; species Indri indri. The sequence continues at coordinate 2,563 of RJWJ010024071.1, forward strand.
GCTCTACCAGCTAAATTGTATATTTAACTTCTGAGCGTATCACCTAAACCATTCAGCATTTGTTACAATATCCAAAACATGGAAATAATAATGGGTATTATGGTTGTTCTTACTGCTGTTAGCCAAATATTTTTTACTTTCCAAATTCCAGGATCGTGGGGGGATTATATTACCTTGCCTCCTTGTGACTTCATGGAGCCTTGATGCTAGTCTTGGCCAATGAATTTTGAGAGAAATGATGAGTGTAACTTCACACAAAAAAACATGTAATTATCAGTGCTGGGATCTCCAGAACTTTCTTTTTCTTTCTTGTGTAGCAGCCGATGATAATCAAGATGATGGCTGCTCTATCAGTCTGGGTCCCTGAGTGACTATTATGAGAAAAGAACCTTACTCACATTAAACAAGAGTGAGAAAGAATCTTTTGCTGTATTAAATCACTGAGTTTTGGAGTTACTGAAGCATAACATATCCTAACTGGTGCAGACAATTTACTGCTGTTAAAATTTTAAGTAGAATGATTTAGAATTTCCATATACTATGTAAGATGCAAGTTTTTTATTATTTGTAATTATATAATGGGCATTTTAAATGCTGCCCCAGATCCTACTTCTTCACCTATTCACAACTCCCTGTTTGCATACTTCTCAGGAGCCAAATACATACATATTTGTTAAAAGTAAGTCTCTTTTAAAACTTTCAAATCTCCTCCACTTTCATTGAGTGGCAGCTTCTATTATTCTATTATTAGAATGAAAAATATTTCTCAGCCTTGAGGATGATGCACAATCTCTTCCAAATGACCGCACATCTCTGCACCAATGCTCATATGAACCTGTATAGACAAACAGTCTGAATTTCATCAGATTCATGCAGATAAACACCAGTGTACCTGCCACAGATTTTAGAAGATAAAAAAGGATGTTTTCATGAGATAAGATAGCAAAACTTTTTTTTTTGTTTGTTTTGCATTATAGAATTAAAGTTCTGATTAACATGTCTTCTCCAGGAAAGCTTTAGATTATTTTAGATATATGTACACTGGACCTTGAAGTCCTCAGTGTGGTCCACATGCTGCCTGAAACCTCCTGAATCAGCTTTGGACACCATCCCCCTCCACATTTCTGTATTTTATGACCATTTTTCTTTCAGAGTAAACTTTGATCTTTTTAAACCATAGCAAAATTCTGACAGGTCCATTTTAAACATCTTTTGAATCTCTTCATATTTTTTTAATCAGCAAAGTAGACAATGGAAGATAGGCATTGTCCTACTTTTCACTGAGAAGGCATATGTACCAGATTTGCGAAATGCATCTGTAATGAGAAGAAGATGATAGGTGAGGGAAGAAAGGCTTTACGAGTCATACCAACCCACTTCAATGGACAATATTACCTTAAAATGTTTCATGTGTTTGTGATTCTTGTCTCTCATGATTATAAATTCTTAGAAGAAAGGGGAAATCTGTCTTTTGATGCTTTGTGTCCTCTTATTCTACAAGATAGAGTTGCCAGATAAAACACAGGACTCCTAGTTAATTTTATACTTCAGAAAATCAATGCATATACTTTAGTATAAGCATGTTCTGTGAAATATTTATACTAAAAATACTTTGTTTATCTGAAGTTCAAATTTAACTGAGTGTTCTATATTTTTGCTTGCTAAATCCTACAACCTTAGGTAGTAGGCACTCTAAGAACACAGGACAGACTCAAAATCTAACTCTTCTTACCATTAATAGATGATCTGGAGCTGGAATTCAACCCAGAGTTTTCTAACTCCTTTGACAGAGATCTCTTTCCACATCAGACCTATTTGTCATGAAGGATATAGAGACTCTGGAGAAAAACCCTCTGGTTCAGCAATTGGATCCACCACTTACTAGCTTTCGAATTAGGGGCAATTTACTTTTATGATCTTCAGTTTTTCACCAATGCAATGTGAATTAAAATAACATTCTGAGGATATAAAAGATAAAGTCTTTAAGTTGCCAGTAATTATTATTTCAGAAAGGTAGACATTATATGCAAGTACTTATTTTTCTTTGTGTGTTAAAAGTTCTTGTTGAAGGTCTGGTTAAATCTAAAGAGCCGTCAAATGTTATCTTTTAAGAAATTATTTCTTAACAATTTCGGAATATCTTGAACTTTCTGAAGCCCAAGCACCATGAAGACCGAATGAACCTAGTATCAGTTGTACATATATTTTAGAACTCATTGCATTCAAAAGAAACTCTATTAAATGAGGTGGGCTCATAAACACAATAGATCTGCTCTCTTACCAAAGTAGAACTATCATTTCTTAATCTTGGGATCCCTCAAAATTCTTTCGTATAAAGGGCAGAGGCAGTATACTTGAGCTAAGTTAATGGCATATTGCTGACTAATGTGTTCTCTAGAGGGCTTCAAATTCACTTACAGCATTTTGCTAGTTGGGCACACATTTAATTTTCTTGGCTGTATTCAATGATCTGTAGCCTCGAACTTAAATAGTGAATTTTTCAGAAGCACTTCATCACAAAGTACACAAACTACAAAAAGGAAAACTCTTCAGAAAGTGCTATTATACTTTAATTGTGTAACCCAATATGATTTTATATTATGCATTACCCAAGTATACTTTGTCTTATGAAATAATTGTAATTTATTTTCTAAATTAAAAAAATATGATTTTATCATTTTTTCTATGCTACCACTACTACTGGATGTAAGAGAATGTGAAAGATACAGGAGCAAATTTAAAATATGTAGTTATCTGCAATCCCTGTAACATATTTGAATGCCATACTAAATTGCACAAGGAAGAAAAAAAAAAGATTCACAAATTAATGTATAAGCCTTTGTCTTTAAGACAACCAGAGTCATTAACTAAAAACCATATCATTCTATGTGAATTTTCAAGTCTAGAAAATACTCTACATTACAGGGGGCATTCCAAATGGCTATACTATGTAAGAGGAACATTTTCCAGTTAGAGATAAAACAGCAAAGTAGCACAACTGCTTTATCTAGGTACAGATTTTACTCAAATCATATGAGGACTTTCATCCTCATAGATCATTATGAGATAACATTATTAAGCACAGTGAGGTTAAACAATTTTTCCAAGCTCACAGACTAATAAATTGCAGAGCAGGATTAGAACCTAGGCAGACTTAACCGTATAGTATTTGGTGGCGGTTGCTGTTGCTGCTTCTGATGCTTCTGTTTGCTGCTAGTGCTTAAAGCTGGTATTTACTGAGCACAATCACAGTTTGAGCTAAGAATCTTGCCATCTCTGACTTTAGTCCATCTTCACAACAATATTACGTGGTAGGGTACCCCTGTTATGTCATGACCATTTTAAGAATGAAAAAAATAATAATTAGAAAAACTAAAGTAGCTTGTTAAAGCACAAAAGATAACAAGGATGAAGCTAGGATTTGAAATACCGTATTCTACTAAGATCTATTTTTTTTTCATTTTTATGTCTCTGAAATTGATCTTATGATCACTTGCAATCACACAACAAAGGTGACATACTTGTCATTGTCTGCCAGTAATTAAACTTGGTCATAGCTACCCTCAGTGTCATCCCTTCAATTGAGTTATGTACATTGTTAAAACCACAGATGCTGCATGTAATTGCCATTTAAAATGTCTTTGAAGAAATTATATTTTCCTATAATTCAGCACTAAAACTAAAAGTTATGGTTTAGGCATTTTTTTCTTTCCAAGAAGGCACATAAAATAATGTTGTATTTTATAATTGATAATTTAGATTTGACAAAATTGAATAGATATGTTTGTATTCAAACCCTCAGATAAGCATAATAATGCTCTTTATTCCCTAAATCCCTATGGTTTCTCCACCAAACTGGTATTACTTACTTTTGTGCAAATGCCATAAAAGTATACATGTTAATTATATTATTTAAAAGTAAATGTGCATAATTAAAAACAAAAGTGCTACATAAGTTGTTGCTAGGTATTATAAAATATGGGACCCTTGATAGACAAATAAAATATTTTTACTTTAAAGATAGTTTTCTTCTTTACCTATTTTGGTTACTTATTAAAAATATTGAAACGGGACCAGCCTGTGAGTATATTTTGTCTATTATGCAAAGACTGTGCCCAAATACACTTCAACTATTTATTTGTGTGAACACAATAAAATTCAGAAAAAAAGAAGTGTACTGGGAAGAATGTGTTCTTTTTTCTTTTTATAATCCAGGGCACCCAGACACATGTCTAACTTTTTAAGGAGAATAAATTGACCTTATAAAAATTAAACTAATTAAAATTCCTCTCTGGAATTAATTTAGGCAGATTCTCAGCAACAACAACAACAAAAATGCACATCATAAAAAATAACGTAAAAAAAGAGATTTCAGAAATACTGAAGAGTTGCAAATAAGATGTTGTTTTACTCAGGCCTCTCTGCCTAGAAAATTTCATTTACAATCTCTCTCGTTTTCATATTGCACTAATGATATCTGTCCACTATTGATAATTAATCTAGATAATGACATTCCTGAATACGATGCCACCGTCTCTGGACACTGAAGTGTGTCCAACATGCCATTAAAACCCTATTAAAGCTTTATTTAGCAGTCCCAAATTAAAAATAAACATTGGTGGTACATAAGAGAGAATAATAATCACACTGACCTTGAGATGTTCTATCTCCAAATCCCAAGGACCAAAATAAGGGTGAGCTAAGACTATAACATTTGGTGAAGGAAATCTAACTAGAAATTTTGGCAAAGAGCTGAAATATTTGCAGTTATTTATTTGTCTTTAGCAAATACAATTTAGGATGTTCCTGAAAGGAGATATACTATCAGCAGGAATATTTTCTGGTTTTGTTTTTGTTTTGTTTTTGTAAAGAAGATGCCATGGATATAAATGACTTAATACAACATTACACATGAAAGTGATCTTTATGTACTGATAGCCAATTACCTTAACTTCGGATATTATACTGGTTCGGGGAAGTCTCAACTTAAGTTTAGTTAGGTTAAATCTAGAGTAGGCAGGTGTCATTCAGTGAACTAGTGTAATAAGTTCACAGAGATTTTCATTTTTTTAAGCTAAAGAATCTTTGCCACAAATTTCAAGTTGTGTCTAATTCTAGAGGTTTATTCTCAGAGTGTTTGACAAATTGCTATGGTGAGCCACTGAGTGTCTGTTTGCTGGGGGCCAGATCTGCCTGTGTGAGAGAATTGATCTTAAGATAAGAAATAGCTAGATATCTTGAATTTGATGTAGAAACCAAGTTCCGATCTTCAGGGAATACAGAGAGTGCTTCTGAGCACATCTCAATGGCAATTGTTGAAATATGTTCTTTTCTTATCTCTGAGGCTGCATAACCAGGTCTTTGAGAAGAGGTGGCTGCAAGTAAGCATAGCTAGCACTGTTTGAATAATCTCTGGAATACATCGGAACCCAGCTTTTATCCTTCATGACTCATGAGATTACATTACAACATAAAAGGCATGATTGACTCTTCCTGGCTCTGCCATGAAACATCCATTCAGATTTGTTGACTTAGGTTCTCAATGGGTCCAGTAGAAAAGCTGGAGAAGATATTACACGGAGTGGCCAATTAACAGAGTAATAGATGTGGCTGCTATGACAATCAAAAGTGGTACCCTTCAGGGATCTGCTAACTATATGGAGAATCAAGAGAAATCATGCTTTTCAAAAGAAGAACACTGAAAAATGATAATAGTGCCTAAAAAAGCAATATAAAATCCCTCCAAAACACATATGGGGAATTCAATTAAATATAATACTTGGAGGAAAGGAGACATTTGCTGAGGATTACAGGCCCTGGTCACCAGATGAACATTTAAGCCAGCAAAATGATAACTTTTGTATTAATTATTCCTCATTTTTATCCATGGACTAGTGACATCTGGGTTACCAAATAACTTCAGACCTTTTATCTTCACAGCCCCTTTAAGACAGTAGCATGTTACCTACAAATCCCATGCTTACAGTCAATGAAAAACCTCTTTAAACACTGTTAAGAAAACAATTGTCTCAGATTCAGGGACTACTGCACCAAACTGATAGTGTTTGTGTCATGTGGGCACATGTTTAGGACTCATAGTCCTTTCTTTTGGTAGATACTAAACATAAAAGTCCAGATGAAAGTAGCACTTAAACTGGGTTGTTCTTGACAAACTTCCCAATGTACCAGGCTGTGGCCTAGCACTGTAGTTCCCATGAAGCCTAGAAGCTCTCAAACATGCAAAATGCTCACTTTCTCTACACACTTTTTCTGCCTTAATTGCATCTTAAAGATGCAAGAACAAGGGAAGAATAGATGATGCATACACTGTCCTCTAAAAGTGAAGCCAGAGGGTGTTTGAGTTTTTACTCATAGCAGCAACCAATTTTCCAACTTTTTTTTAACCTCCAATACAGTGTTCAACAATTTAATTTGATTCTGATACTAACTATCCAGAGTTAGCTCAAACTTCACAGGTTAAGGGCTCAGTTCGACAAGATTGCTCCCATTTGAGACACTAGTTCAAGTCCCATGGTCCCCTGTATGTCTTATGAACCAGTTATAAATTTGAAGGTATAGACAACTCCCTCCTCAGGCTTTATAATTCACTAGGATGACTCAAAGAACTTAGGAAATTGTATTAAATTAATATATTTATTATAAAGGATACAACCCAAATGGCAAAGGAGTATGAGACAGCATAGGGTTGAGGATGGCACAGAGCTTCCATTCCCTCTTCTGGATATGCCACCTTCCCGGCACATTAGGGTGCTCGCCAACCCACGAGCTACCCAAGCCCTATCTTTTAGGGGTTTTTAATGGAGGTTTCATCAATCATACTCATGGTTGATTAAAAATCACTGACCATTAGTGACTGGCCTCAATCTCCAGCCACTCTCTCCTCCCCATAGGTCAGGAGGTGGAGCTGTCTCAATCCTCTAAACAAGGCTTGATCTTTCTGGCTCCGAGCCCTGATTATGAAGCTGTCTAGCTCCCCTCTCCATGAGTCATCTCATTAGCATAGAAAAGACAGTAAATTCCAAGGGTTTTAGGTGCTTTGTGCCAGGGACCAGGAATAAAGATCACATGTTTATATTCTTTCCCATTATAGGAAATTATACGGAGGGTAGGAGCGCAGTGCACCTCCCAGTTACTCTCTGTGAAGGCGGTGAGGGATCATCCACTAGGGCCTAATATGTAATAGCCTTAGATTTGAAACCTTGCCAAGTTTATTTTTAACTATTATTCTCAAGTGATTATAAGTAAACTTAAAGAGAATATTCTAAACGTTGCAAATGTGTCTTTCTGGACAAAGACAGAAGAAATATGGAAAAAATAACTTCCTTCCCATTTAGGATTGGGCTAGTGGTAAAAAGAACACAAAGAGCTGAACTTCTGGTTGCCATTTCAAAAGAAGAATCAACAGGCAGGTTCTGGGGCTGTTAACAAGAAAGCAAAGAGGATTATTAAAGGCCACGTGTGTAAGTAGAGCTGAGAAAAGTTTGTGTTCCAGTGGAAAATCCTGTGTGGGCTTCTTTGATAAGTTTATGCTCAATTCTGTGTTTTTTTTTTTTTTTTTTTTTTTGTCATACTAATAGGATTCAACCATTAAAAAAAGCTGAGTTTCATATAATGGGCCCAATTGTCAATTTAGTCAGACTTCAGCATTGGATAATTTTTCAACAAAAATGTTAGACTAATTGTGTCTGACATTTTTTGACCATCAAAAACCTCAGCGACACCAAGCACAGAATGACCCCAGATTAGATATGTGAAACAAACAATATCTACAAAAAATTAGAGATCATCCCAATAAAATATAAAGCTATAACCCTGTACTATGTTTCTTCTGATTTTTTTTGATTAGAAAAAAGCATAGTTTGTTTCTTTTTTTGAATTTTTTTAAGTCATGTTTATACATATGCCATACATTTCAAAAACTATTTCATTAAAATAGTTGGAAACTTTTGCAAATTAAATCATGAGATTAAAACTGCAAATAGCAATTTATTATTCAAAATGTTTTTTTTAATCAAGTTACCCGTAAGTATAAAACAGAGCCTGAAATGTAACTGATCATCAAACAACAGCTATAAAGTTATTGATACTAGGCTTGTGGGAGCTACCTAAGAAATGAGAATAGCAAAATTTAAAACATTTTTATTAATTAGATATTAAAAATAATTGAAAAAATTAGTTACTTTTCACTTGAATATATAAATTTATAATCCCTTATAGTCCAGATATTGCAGTGTTTCTTTTTTTTTATGTATCCACCTTCCACGACTTTCATTTTGCTGAAAGAAAACAGTAGTATATATAAAAGTTTCAATATATTCTTGTAAAACACTCCCTGTATAATTCACTCTTATTCTCAGAATCTGTGGGACCAAATTAAAACTCCAGAAAAAATTTCTTAGTGCCTCGGTGATTCCCAGTTATACTGTTAAAGAAAACCCTTATAATTAAGAAAACTAACTTTTTAAATACCCAAAATACTAGTCCCAGAAACAACTCTGTGAGTTGGGTGAAAGGGATTTTGTTTAACAATTTCCTTAGAAGATGCCTCAAGTTCATGTTGCCTGTGATCAAAGCACTGGAAACGCAATACACTGCCATAAGTTAAGAGTTTCAGAGAAACGGCCTATTCATTTATTTATTTACTTATTAATGTTTGTTTGTGTTATGAATATAGAAACAAGAACAAAAAAGGTAGCCAACATTTGAATTCACTGTAGCTTTATTTCCTCATTTAAACTTTTCCTTTTCTTCTTTAGTCACAGTTCTTTTACAAATAGGGCCTTCTTGGCAAAAACTCTTTTCGCTCTGAAAGCCATTATGATTTTATTCTGTTATGCCTCTTAAAAATCTCCAGGTTCAGTAAGGATCAAGGAATTCATAGTCCAAGAAAAATAAGTGTATAATTAAGTCACAAACCTCCCCAATTTAACCATACAGAAGTAGGCTGAGCAGCAAGTGAGTGAAGAGAGGGCTTCTGCCTCAGGTTCTTCTTTCTTCACCATAGATCTTGGGAATAATCTATAAAGTGAAAATATGAGAATCCAGATCAGAATGATGCTATCAGTTATATTCAAGTCAGTGGAAAGAATTTAGAAAATGGGAAATGCCCGGGACACTTCAATAGAGCTTTGCTGCAATGGGGCTTTAGGAGATGAAGAGAATACAGAACAGTAAAAAAAACAAAGTCACAATTTGACAACAGGATGTAAGGACAATGATTTGCCATATCTTTTGATACACTTTAGGATAAAGGAGATTGTGAATTGAATTCAGAATTGGAGGCTGCACTAAATCATATGGCTAAAAAACTTACTGCATCTGTGTCTTTGCATCTTATGATTTAAACTAATAATACTGTACGATGTTCCTTGCAATGGCTTTGGAACCCCTGTTTCTGCAGTGGAAGACTGTGGAGTTTTTTGCTTTTATTAGTTAGTACATTATTGATAAATACATAGATGTTCTCATGAAATTTATGTGAAATAATATATATAAATTGTCTTTTACGTACCTGGCAATTATAGGCACTTACTATTTGATAGCAATTATACATGTAATTTTTATTCTATGAAAAGAAATGAATGCACTATGCTTTCAGATAACTTCTTTGTTAGGCTAAAATATAATACTTTTGAATTGCCATAGTGCTGTCTCCAAACAGAGACACCTAGCAGAAATATACATGGTCCAGCATTCTCTCCAGCCCATGGACAGCATGGGTAGGCCAGACACAGCTAGACTGAAGGCAGCATGAAAGCACTTCAGCGGGGATACTTCCTGTGTCTGTAACACTTATCATTCATAGGAAAAGGAAGGCGGGGGACAGCTGAGTGCCTATGTACCAGTATACTTGCTGTTCCTAAAAAGGGCCTGGTTAGAAAGAAAGCCCACCAGAACCCAGTCTGTGTTATCTGCCTGTTTTTCCACTGAGTTCAGACATGCTGAGCCTATTGTTTGCTTAGTTTGAGGAAACAGGGAAGGAAGTGATCTCTAGGGACATCTCTATTTGTCTCTCCACTAATAGTACTAATAGTTACCTTCTAGAGCAATTCTGTTTCACATTTTTGTTAAAAAGAATGTATGTTTGCTGTGAATACCAGAGAACAAAGCCCATGATCTTAACCAGTCCAATATACCTAGAGAGAACATAGTGGTGCGCTCCTGTACCAGCTCTTGTGGGGGAGGGAGTTGGGAAGTTGAAAAACCTGATTTGGAGTGTTTACCAGTTTCCATAGTGTAAACTACCCTGTTATTAGTGATTTGAAGTTCACTTCACTGAAGGTGTCATTGGAAAGAACTACACATAATGAATTCATGCCAGCTCGTATGAGCTAGTTCACCCACTACACCACTGGGTGAACACATGATATGTCATACAAACTGGTACAATTTTGATACTTAAAGGGGCACTGTTAATATTTAAACTAGGACAACCAGTATAAATTGGGACAGATCTAAGGAAATGGGACATATAAATGCTGCAACTGTAATAGAACAGAAATATCTAGAAGATATTCAAGGAATCTTCCTCTTGATGTAACCCAAGAACGTAAGACTCATTAGTTTGGTTGGAGTAGGAACTTTTCATAAGAATTTACCTTAAAAGACTTTACATTTTAAGAGCAGTTTTAGGTTTGCAGCAAAATTAAGTAAGGTAAGCGATTTCCCCTAGATCACCTGCCTGCAATTGTATAGCCTCCTTCATTATCAGTATTCCCCAACAGAATGGTGCACGTATTCAAACTGATGAACTTACATTGACATATCATCATCACTCAGAGTACATAAGTCTACATTTAAGTTCAGTCTTGGTGCTGTACATTCCGTGGATTTGAATGAATTTGTAATGACATTTATCTACCACCATAGTAGTTTTGTGGTGCTGAAAATCTTCTGTGTGCAGCTATTCATAGCTCCCTCCTCTTCAGCCCTTGGCAACCTCTGATCTTTTTACTTTCTTCATAGTTTTGCCTTTTTAAGATATCATAGAGTTGGAACCATATAGTAAGTAGCTTTTCCAGATTTACTTCTTTCACTTAGTAAGATTCATCTAAGTTACCTCCACATCTTTTCATGACTTGATATCTCATTTCTTTCTAGCACTGAATAATATTCCATTGTCCAGATGTATCACAATTTAGTTTTTCATTCACCTAACAAGGGGCATCTTGACTGCTTCCAAGTTTTGGCATTTATAAATAAAGCTGCTATAAACATCCATGTGCATGTTTTTGCAGACATAGGTTTTCAGTTCATTTGGGGAAATATCAAAGAGCACAATTGCTGGATCATATGGTAAGAATTTTTTTGTGTGTTTTTATTGAGACAAGGTTTCACTCTGTGACCTAGGCTAGAGTGCAGTGGCTTCATCGTAGCGTACTGCAACCTCAATTCCTGGGCTTATGCTATCCTCCTGCCTCAGCCTCCCAAAGTGCTAGGATTACAGGCTTGAGACACTGTGCCTGGCCAAGAATATATTTATTTTGTGAGAAGCTACCAAAATGACTTCCAAAGTAGCTACACCATTTTGGAATCCCATCAGCAATGAATGAGAGTTCCTGTTGTTCCATATCCTTACTAGCATTTGGTGGTGTCAGTGTTCTGAATTTTGGCCATTCTAATAGGTGTCTAGTGCTATCTCGTTGTTTTAATTTGATTTTCTATTTCTAGTTTCCTAAGGTGGAAGCTTTGCCAGTTGATTTTAGTTGTTTATGTTTGTATAATATATGCATTCAATGCTTTAAGTTTTCCTATAAGAACTGCTTTCACAGTATTCCACAAATTTTGGTAAGTTGTGATTTTATTTTTATTTATTTCAAAATACTTTTAAAATTTTTCTCAAGATTTCTTCTTTGACCTATATGTTATCTAGAAGTGTGTTTTTAATATCCAAGTATTTTGGAATTTTCCAGCTGTCTTTCATCATTGATGGCTATTTTAATTCCATTATACTGTGTGAACAGAAATTATATGATTTCTATTCTTTTGAATTAGTTAATGTGTGTTTTATGGCTCAGAATATGGTCTGTCTTAGTGAATGTTCCATGGGAGCTTGAAAAGAATGTGTATTCTTATGTTGTTGAATGAAGTAGCTTATAGATATCCATTATATTCAGGTAATTGATGGTGTTATTGAGTTCAACTATGTTCTTACTGATTTTGTGCCTGCTTGATCTGTTCATTTTTGATAAAGGGATGTTGAAATCTCTAACTGTAATAGTAAATTCGTCTATTTTTTCTTGCAGTTGTGTCAGTTTTGGGGGTCACATACTTTGACCCTCTGTTCTTAGGTGCAGGAGGTTAAGAATAGTTATGTCTTCTTGGAGAATTGACCTTTTTATCATTATGTAATACACCTCTTTATCGCTGATAACTTTCCTGACTTTGAAGTCTGCTCTATTCAAAATTAATACAGGTACTTCCACTTTTTTGACTAGTGTAGTCCATATAAAAATTTCATGCAGATTTATAAATTAGTTTTCTTCCTTGATTTTGAATTATTAGTGGAGTTTCTCAGTATAAAAAGAGAAGTTTGTTTTGTTGCTTTTTGTCCCAGACTTTCCTTGAAGGGACTTTTCTTTGATTTCTGATGGTTAGATTTTTTTGAAGTTGTGCAGAACCCAGTAATTTCTACAGTCTCTTGTTGCTCTTTTTTGTTTGCTTGTTTATCTCAGACTGTAAAGTGCTCTGTAAAAATTTTTAATACTGCTAAACAATTCCTCTTTTTTTTTTCTTTCTTTACATTGGCTAGAGTCAGTCTCTGTTGCTCGAACCCCCAAACATAGTGGTCTTATTGAGATTAAAAAAATGAAAGGAAGTGTGTATCTATATCTAGTAAACTCTGATACAGTAATGTAAGATTGCAACTTGAAACTATCCCACAAAAACTCCAAACAGTTTTGGGAGTGAGGGTGTGGGTAGAAAGTTTTTGAAGAAAATTTATGAGCATATTTGTGGAAACTGTCCTAAGCAGGCAAAACCAACAAATAACCTTTCTGGGCATAATTTTACAGACCAGGATTAAGTCACAAATATATAAAGGTATGTTTTCCAATATTACAAAAACCAGATGATGACAGAGGTGAGCATCAAACCAAGTTTCTGTTCTGTACTCTTTCTACCGGACTCTCTTATATACATGTTTTCATACTTCTAAAAGTTGGTTCTACAGGTGACTATGTCAAGCTAATTTGTCAATTGCATTTATTTCACAGGATCAAAAATCAAACCTAGCTATTTTTCAATAAGGTTTTACGCTATATAGAAGTCCATTTTTCCAACAACACGTGAAAGAAAATCCTATGACCTTTTTTCTCCATGGTATTCCACACTAAATTCAGTATAAATGTATTCAGGAAAAGAAAGAAGCTTTCTTAGACATTCATGTATTTGCCTAACATTTATTATTAATATTATTGTTATTATTATTGCTAGACTATATCCTAAGAACATGTAAAAATCTATGAATATATCTTAAGAATAGATTGGTAGAAAATGTTTACCCTTTCTGAGACAAAAAAGTGATTGGCCTTTTTTAAAATTTTTTATTTACTTTTTTCAGAATATCACGGGGGTACATTTTCATTACATACATTGCTTTTGCACCGTTTGAGTCAAAGTTGTAAACGTGCCCACCCCCCCGATAGTGTGCATTGTACCCGTTTAGTGTGAATTTATCCATCCCCTCCTCTCCCTCCTACCTGCTTGATTTCCTATGAATGTTATTTCCATACGTGCACATCAGTATTGATGGATTAGTTTCAATTTACGGTGAGCACATGTGGTTTTTGTTTTTCCATTCTTGAGATACCTCACTTAGAAGAATGGTCTCCAGTCCCATCAATGTTAATACAAGAGGTATTAGTTCACTATTTTTTTTTATAGCTGAGTAGTACTCCATGGTATACACATACCACATTTTATTAATCCACTCATGTATTGATGGGCACTTGGGTTGTTTCCACATCTTTGCAATTGTGAATTGTGCTGCTATAAACATTCGAGTGCAGATGTCATTTTTATAGAATGTCTTTTTTTCCTTTGGGTAGATCCCCAGTAGTGAGATTGCTGGATCAAATAGTAGTTCTACTTTTAGTTCATTGAGGTATCTCGATATTACTTTCCACAGAGTTTGTACTAGTTTGCAGTCCCAACAGCAGTGTATGAGTGTCCCCACCTCTCCAGATCGATACTAACATTTGTCATTTTGGGATTTTTTGATAAAAGCCATTCTCACTGGAGTTAAGTGATATCTCATTGTGGTTTTGGTTTGCATTTCCCTGATAATTAGAGTTATTGAGCATTTTTTATATGTATGTTGGCCATTAGTCTATCTTCTTTTGAAAAGTTTCTGTTTATGTCCTTTCCCCACTTTTTAATGGGGTTGTTTGATTTTTTTTCTTGCTGATTTGCTTGAGTTCTTTATAGTTCTAGTTATCAGCCCTTTATCAGATTTATAATATGCAAATATATTTTCTCCCATTCTGCGGGTTGTCCATTTGCTCTTATGATTGTTTCCTTGGTAGTGCAGAAGCTTTTTAATTTCATCAGGTCCCATTTATTTATTTTTGTTGTTGCTGTGATTGCCTTTGGGTTCTTCTTCATAAAGTCTTTGCCTAGGCTGCTGTCTATAAGAGTTTTTCCAGTATAGTCTTTTAGAATTCTTATGGTTTCATGCCTTAGGTTTAAGTCTCTTATCCATTGTGAGTTGATTTTTGTGAGCGGTGGGAGGTGCAGATCCTGTTTCAGTCTTCCACATGTGGCTATTCAATTTTCCCAGCACCATTTATTGAATAAGGATTCTTTTCCCTAGTGTATGTTTTTGTCTGCCTTGTCAAATATCAGATGGAAATATGAAGATTGTTTTATATCTGGGTTCTCTGCTTTCACTTTGAAATTTCTTCTTTCTTCTTACTGGAGATAATGAATCAGGAAAATAAGAACAAACAAATTGTCATTAGTCAACATGGTTCCTTCCTAGTTGCCCTTTCTGTGTTGATGTGGTATGTAATATTAGAATACAAAGTGTATTCCTTACTCCTC
Source organism: Indri indri (assembly GCA_004363605.1). NCBI lineage: Eukaryota > Metazoa > Chordata > Mammalia > Primates > Indriidae > Indri > Indri indri. The sequence goes on from RJWJ010024071.1 coordinate 17,626, forward strand.
TGCTAGCCATGAGGATGGCTTTTTTCTTTAACACTGCAGGCTTCTGGCGCCCCTCCTGTGTGGAGATGAAGAGGATTAACTGGTTATGGGTAGCCACTGATACACTTTTCTAGACTGCGTTGAATTAATCTAATAAAGATCCTGAACATGAGAAATTGACTATTGCTGTCTTCCTTCTCTCTCTCTCTCTCTCTCTCTCTCTCTCTCTCTCTCTCTCTCTCTCTCTCTCTCTCTCTCTCTCTCTCTCTGTCTCTCTCTCTCTCTCTCTCTCTGTACAGGTGAGACGTAGCAACTTCAGTGAATGTAAACTGTTCCTGCTCTATGAAATCAAACTTTCTCATAAGTGAGCTTTTAAAAGGCCTTAAAAGGGAATAAGATGTGGGAAAATTGTAAACATATTTTTTACTCTCAAATAAGCTGCATCTCCCTAGCTAGCCTTTAAATGATACAGGTGTTATTTTCTCTATCGGATGATTCCTTTGAGTTATTTCAGTGAGGAACTTGATTATCCTTTCATAGGAAAGCGCATTTTCAATTGTAGTATTGTTGTTGGATAAAGTTAAAAGTATGCAATGCATAGTGCTGGGTTTTAGAAACAGCCAAAATTGCTATATTTTATTGTATTAGGAGCTATGCTGAACTATACACTTTAGGGTACATTGGCAGTGTGTGTTTGTAGTTTTGGGAAAAATCAGTATAAAAGTCTAACTTCTAACTCACAACATTCTGCTGATCTTTTCAGAGATAAAAATCAAAGTGAAAAATAGACTGGCATCATGTGTTACACAAAAAGGGTAAAAAGAAAACAGGGCATCAGCAGTATTAGCTCATAAAGAGAGTGCCTTGAAAGTAAATTAGTTGGATTCCTTATGTTATTTTTAATATATATCCTCTATATTGAAGCTGAAATTGTCAATGAAGCTTGAGCATAGCTGATAAAAAAGAGGTAGATAATAATTGAAGAAACAAAAGAATCTGATGACCTGTGTTATTTAAGTCCATACAAATCAAAAAATAATCCATAGCAATTTGCTGTTTAGTTATTTCCCCTGTGATCATTAGTTTCCAGAGATCACAAGGGCAAAACACGCTTTCAGATGTAAGTAGCATTCAAAATACAAGACTAGAATCTGCATTCAAAATGGAATGCCGATATGCCCTTGTATCACACTAACATGAATCTTCTTTAAGGATCATATGCAAGCAGGTTTTTTTCACATGAACTCAGGTAATAGCACTGAAATGGAAAAGCTTTTGATGACAAAGATTAATTTTATACATTGATGCTATTTTAGTACATTAAAAGGGATTTTTTTTGTTTTTTCTCCTTAATAATAGTAATATTGTTAGGTAGATAGGGAGGGATTCTGGGTCTCCTAGGGATGAAAGTGGGTGCTTTTGCCTTGGTGCAATTGCCCCACCTGGGAAGAAGGAAAAGGGTGGGCCCCAGGCCCCAATCTTGGTCTTGCTCCAACTTAATCCTCTCCTGAGGGACTGCCATACCTGGGGGAGGAGGGAATACCCTATGAATCCGCCAATCATAACCTGCCACACCAGCTACAAAAGGATGCAGAGGACTCTCTAGTCCACGGGCCAAGCAGCATAGGTACCATAACGTCCAGAAAGTGACCTAGAACCCACATGCACAGTAAGACTCAGATCATGCAACTCCCAACTTTCCAAAGTGGTTCCATGGTGACATTTGAACCACAGAGAGTTCCCTATCCGGACACCATAAAACAAGACACAGACCATAGTCAAGCTCTCTTTTTTTCCTGCTGTGACAAGGAGTCCAGTCATCATCTGTGGTGTATGTATCTTGCTTTGTAAACCTATGTCTTCCTCTTGCTCTATAAGCCTATCTTCCTCCCCCTCAATAAACTTCACCTCATGCTTGCCTTACTTTGGTGCATCTGGTCATTCTTCAGCCATGAGGGTGCTAAGAACTGACATTTCAGACTAAACCTGACAATATTACTGTTTATTATTGTAATTAGCACCTTTAAATTCTTTTTAGGAATTTTAAAAATATAGGAATATATAAAAATGATCATTATAATTTTACTGAACTTTTACTGAAATATTTATATGTGTGATGTTAGTTTATACCCAGAAATAAGATCTCCAATGTTAGTATGATTATCCTCAGTTTGCTAGCAAAATCCTTAGCCTGAAAGAAATTAGTATATATTTTTACACAAATATATTTTTACACAAATTGAAAGAGTCAGGCAGGATCAAAACAGTCATATTCTCATCATCTAAACAAAATTGCTATTCACATCTTAATGTGCTTCTTTGTGTGTTTGTGTGTCTGTGTGTGTAGGTGTTCTAAATTAGGATAAAAATATATAAATTTATAACTATTTTCCCCTTTTTGCAAGATAATGTTTACCTCTGTAGATAAAAATTCTTAGTAAACATTGTTTTGAAAAGCAGATTGAAATTTCATTATTTGTCTGAGCCATCATTTACTCATCTCTCTAATTTTTTTTTTATATTTTCTCTCTTACAAATAGGACCATGGTGATCATCTTTTCACTTTGGATGCTTAATTCCCTGAATTAAAGCAGATTACTGTATCAATTGGTAAAGAACACTTTCCATGTTACCATTAAATGGGCAGCATGGAAGAAACTTAACTGTTCTTCTGTACCCTGAACAAAATACCTAAAACCATGACCATGACTGAGCCAGGAAAGCCAAGATACTAAAGTGACTAGAGATCATGAAAACAGGTAGAACAAAGGGAACTAACATGAGTTGCTGTCTGGAGAAGCATTGCCAGTTCTTGGTGGTCAATGGGGTAGGTCTTGTGAATTGTATACACAGAAGTGGCTAGGGACCCTTATAAGGCAGGAAGTTTGGACAGACATCCCTGCTTAAAGATTGGGCCTGCGATGAAAACTTCATGCCCCACCATGCCAGAAAGACTGTAGAAAATGTTCATACCTCTGTTCCATGTCAGAGAGGAGGATGTCTTTGCTGAAAATTCTTAACTATAATCTTTATAAGAATTTTGAAGGCAGAATTCTCATTACTTGTATGGCCCAAATATTCAAGATAAATTTAAAACTAGTGATTCCAAAAGTAGAACTTTTAGAAATAAAGATTATAGTGATTAAAATTAAAAATTCAATGTAAAGTTTAACTACTTCAAAAGAAGCTGAAGAAAGAATGAATAAAATAAAATAACATAATAAAATATGTCTCAAATTCATTATAAGTAGACAAAAAGAAGGATCCCAAATCATCTAGGATAAAATAAAATTTTGAAAAAAACTCGCACACTTGCATCTGGAGTACCAAAGATAATACAAAAACAGGATAATAAGATGCTGCTGATTGGGCCCAGGGATGATACCTGACCAAAGTGCAACACATTCAAGCACCTCCTCCAGAATCTGAAATTGGAAATAAGAGCTCGGCATTGATCTCTTTTAGGTCCTAGTGCATGGACATACGAATTTGTGAAGTGTTAGTAAACATTATCTACATTGTAAATTAAATTAACTATTGTCTTGCATATGTTACTAACTAAGCTAAATACAGTGGTGGTTACCAAAGGCAGGGGGCTGGAGGAGAGGACTGGAGAGATATTGGTCAAGGATACAAAATTTCAGTTAGTCAGGAGGAATGAGTTCAAAAGATCTAGTGCACACCATGATGTCCTTAGTTAATAGCAATGTATTGTATATTTGAAAATGCTTAACACAAAAAAGGTATGGTAAGTATGTGAATTAATATATATTAATTAATTAGCGTGATTTGCCTACACACACATTCATTCTACAATGTATGCATATTTCAAATCGTTATGTTGTATACCACAAATACATACAATTTTTATTTGTCAATTAAAATAAATAATTTAAAACGATGACTACAATTTATACCTTCTGAGACATGTGATTCATCAGGAAGGGAATTCATAAAATCTAAATAAAAACATTGGTTGCTCCAAAAAAGAAACTTTATATCTGGGGTTTACCCAACTCAGAAGTTATTTTATAATCTGTTAGTAAAAATGCTAACCCACGCTCTACTTGTTCCTTCTTCCTCTATTCTAATTATAACTTCCTAAAAAGAGTTTTATATTTAAGATAGAGCTCAGCCACTTTCTAAACAAGTAATGATTAAACCAAAAATAATCAAGATATTGGCATCTTGATTGATATGATGTGCATTTATCAGCATTGCCTATTAAAAGAGAATAAGTCAGAAAGAAAGTTAGTAGTCAAGTCAATCAAAAATTGACAGTGTCTAATTTGAGATGATAAGTGTTACAATCCATGAAAAAAACCAATTTTTTCAAACACACTTCATATCAAGATATTTTGCATGCATTCATAGTGGCAAACATTGAAGTTTACCTTTATTGACACATAAAAGTTATTGTAGATTGTTATGACACATTATTTCTTACTGCCTTTTTTTTCTTAATGACTTTCCTAAAACAATGTGATATAAATTGCTACTAGCATAAAATATTTTCAGCAATAGATAAAAACAGTTTCTTGGCTGCAAAAAGCAGATATTTCAACACCTGCTTCAGGCAGAATACATTGAATTTTATGCCATCTATTGTTATTTGAGTAATGCTATTCATGTTCATCTTTGGGGAATTAAAATACTAATATCTTAATTTTTAGATGTCAATATTAGTTTTATGAGTGGGACATATTTGTAAAACTTGCTAATAAGGTACAAACTGAAAAGTCTTTAATAAAATAGCAAAATCAGCAACTCGAAGCTTAAAGGAGTTTTTTTTTTTTTTTTTTTTTTTTTTTTTTTTGAGACAGAGTCTCCCTCCGTTGCCCTGGCTAGAGTGAGTGCCGTGGCACTAGCCTAGCTCACAGCAACCTCAAACTCCTGGGCTCAAGCAATCCTACTGCCCCAGCCTCCCGAATAGCTGGGACTACAGGCATGTGCCACCATGCCCGGCTAATTTTTTCTATATATATATTTTTAGTTGTCTGATTAATTTCTTTGTATTTTCAGTAGAGACGGGGTCTCGCTCTTGCTCAGGCTGGTCTCGAACTCCTGAGCTCAAACAATCCGCCCGCCTCGGCCTCCCAGAGTGCTAGGATTACAGGCGTGAGCCACCGCACCCGGCCTTAAAGGAGTTTTTACTGTAGATAAATAGTCCAGTTTCTAAAATTGAAGTAAATAAAAAGAGTTCTTTTTTTTCCTTTTTTTATTCACATCAGTTGATTTTTCTAAGGCTTGAGGCCTTAACTTCACTATAACAATAATTGTATAAAATGAAGTAACTTTTAAAAAGTTCTATTTTATTAATTTAAAAATTATTAACAAATAATACTAAACACTAGCTATGAAGTTAATTTCTAGTACTGTAAAGAGAAATAATTCAAAGTCACAGACCTCAAAGGCAGTCTTTAGAGGAGTCAGACAATATATCGTCCAATGTAGTAATTGGTCAGAGTGTTCAGGAGAGTATTGGGAATGGGGTGTGGTAGGTTCAGAGAAAAATTCCCAGGGCAGTTAATGTCTAAACTGGTTGAGTAGCAATTACTCCTATGGTGTTACAGAAAGCCATAACTACAAAAGCACAGGGCTGAGACAGAACCTGGAGTACTCTGGGAACTTTGAATACTTCTGCTTGATTTGAGTGTGGATGTGAAGGAGAGAAGATAGTTGAAGGCCCTTCATGGAACACATCATGCATCACATTAAAGAGATTAGATTCATTCAAAAAGCTATAGGGAGCTAACAAAGAAAGGCTTTAATGTAGGACACTGATGTGTTCTGATTTGTGACTCACTCCGGTAACAATATCAAGAGTAGATGCAGGGCGTGGGGGCATGGCAGATGTTATATTAATTCTTGCAGTAAATGACAAGGTCCTGAATTGAAGCAAATATAAAATGTCAGTAGGGGTAGAATTTTTCTAACACATATAATTCCGCTTTCTAATCATGCTTAATAAATTTAATATATTGAATATTTTACAAACAATAAAATGAATGTCTAATGGATATAATGTGGAAGATATGGATCAATGATACAAATATTTATAAAAATATATTCTTCTCAGTCCAAGGATAGAATATCATTTTGGTCAAAATCTATTACTATGAAAAGGCAAAGCTAGTATTTATTGGTCCACAACTACCAGGCAACTGTGGGACCCACATTTAATTCTGTAGGCTTTGTGTGTTTTAATTTGAACAGCAAAACCTGTGAGGTAGATTCTCTTATTCCTCTTATAGTGATGAAGAAACTGAAATATATAGAGGTATGTGAGTTTACAAGGCTTTGTAGCTGATACTGGAATGAGAACCACATCTGTCTGCCTTTAGAGACTATGGTCTTAATTATGGAATATGACCCTTCTTCTAATGTATTCACATTTGATATTTGTTGTCCATTGCTACAGTTAATTCCACACTGAAACCTGAAATTATTAATAGTAGGCAGGACTTCCATTAGCTAAGTGATTGGATCCTGGCTTGTGTTAAGCCTTTAGGTAATAGAGACAGATTCAGCTGCAGGTGCATGGCTGCACAATTGTAGCTTAATGACCAAGGAGGGCTGATGAGCAGTCATGGTGGCAATCATTGCTACAAGAAAAGGGGATAGAAATGAGGGCAGACTGCTGTGAGGGGAGACAGAGGTTGGAAGCACTAATACCATCAATATTAATGCCGGTGGCAATGTGAGCTTAGTGCCAGGGAGGCTGGTGAAGTAGGCACCCATGAGAGGCTAATAGCCACATCCGATCATCAAAGGGCAGATGTTAAATATGATTTGGATGAAAGTGAGAGGAAGTGCTGACAATGGCACAGCTGAAGAGATAGGCCCAACACGTGGTGGAAATTGTCAAAGACAAGTGTCATCTTGGAGGAAAACAGAGTAGCAGGGAGGGGAATTTATTCCTCAAAATCCACCATTTTAGTTATTATCCCAAGCCAGAGGCAAGCAAAACAAAATAACTAACATTTAAACATATTCAGCCTTCCCAATAAATTTTTAAAAAATGATGAAGCAAGCGGTTTCTTCCAAAGGAAATCTTGTAGCATTATGATGAGAATAGTTTCTCCAAAGAGATCTTTATTGAATAAAGAAAAGGATAAAAATAGAAAGAACTAAAAAACTCAATGCTGCCATTTTTTTTGTATCCACATATCTATAGATCTTCTCATACAGGGTGCTTGTTCCCATTTGTTTTGTGCATTTGTTTTTTGTTGCTAAGGAATGTTGATGAAGCTCACAGGAATTTCTCATCAGTGGGTGCTGAAAGAAGTTAGCAGGAGTTGTTAATCTGTAGATTATGGAACTCTTCATGAAGTGCTTTAGTCAGTTTGACTATTAACACAAAAGATCCTTATTTCAAAGAATGCAAAATAATGCATATTAGCGTTCTTGAAAGCATTAAAGTATATTTAACTGTGACCTTCTCCATCACCTCCAATGAAGTAAAGAATATTCCACTGTTACTAACAGCACTTCTCAGTAACATTGCTGTAACTAGTACAAATCATACTCCCAGGCAAATATATGTCTTCAGGTGTCTG
>RJWJ010024072.1:0-11974 GCA_004363605.1 Indri indri
AGGTGGACTAATAGCATTTTCTCTTAGCTAAGCATGACCAGGGCCTGGATGCTCATTTCTCTGCTGCTGTAATTATTTTCACTATAATCCTCCGACAATGACTGTTATTTAACAGATCTTCTTCTCCGTTGTATGTTTGGCAGGGTCATATCTAGCGAGAAGAGCATTTTCATTGATGTTTAAACTTCGCAGCACTCATGCGGCTGCTGCCCTCCTCCTCCCTGCGCCACCTCTGCCTCTTCTGCCCTCTCGCCAGCCCCGCCACACTGTATGACTCTGCGTCCTCCAACCCCCACCCGCTGTATTAATCCAGGGAAATCGGCTTTAAATGGGCATGAAGGACCACCCTGAAAGCAAAAAAGGGATTCAGAGGGTGGTCTGGTAAATTGGGAAGGGAGAGGGTGGCACTTCATGCATTTGGTTTCTGGCTCCATAACATCACTAGAGCGGGGTTTCTCAAGAAACGGTCCAAGAATGACACGAAGCGCTTGTGAGAATGCAGAACTTGTGGGCACACTCCGGACCTCCTGGGTCACCGTCTCTTGGGGTGGGCTCTGGAATCCGTCTGTTAAGCTCTTAAATAGGCTGTGCTCTGAAGCACAGCTGCAAAGAGGCTGGAGATCTTTTAAGGCCAGCTGGTGGCGCCCTATCCCTCACTGCCTCTGATTTGCGGGCCTGGTGCCTGCTTTTTACTGCTGAACTTGGAGCCTTACCTTTTGCACTTGAAAAGGAATCACCGCATCTTCCAGCCCCTGCTCTCCGCTCCCCATCCCCTACCGTAACCTGAGCCTGGAGCACCTAAGGACATGTGACTGGAAAGGCGACATGGAATGGAAAGAACATGAACTTTAGAGTCATTTCCTGTATTTTTTCTCCCTTTTCCACCCCACTCTAAATTTTTAAAAATGTGATTTTAAATTTCATAATATACAAATATATTCTTATTACAGAAATTCAAATTATGTAGAGATTAAAGAAGTCTCCCTTAACCTTCCCCATCTAATATTCCTCCGAAATAAGATTGTACTGTACTTTGTTTTGAAACATAGGTTCATGATTTAATGTCAAGTTTTAGGAATCTTCCCATGTGAGTACACTTAGATCCACTTCATTCTTTTGAACAGCTGCAGAACAGTCTTTTCTCTAGGACTATAAATCCTCAAAAAAAAATTGTGCATACAATTTCGTATATTACTTTTTTCATTTCACAGTACGTTGAGTATTTTCCCATCTCATTATACATTCTTCAGAAAACATGATTTTTAACGATTACATAGTATTCCAGCATACTATGATTTTATACTAAAATCAACTTAATTATTGATTTAATAATTCTGCAACTCTTGGCTATTTAGGTTGTTTCCAATTTTTGATAATCATTTCTTTTATGTAACATGTTTAACAACTCCTTATACTCACTGTTCCCACTACTCCCTTACTTAGGTCCTTGCAAAGTGACTGATGGAGTCAAGGTCATTTTTCAGTTTCCATGCTCACCTCAGACACAACTGCTGTACTTATGAGGGTGGGTGGGTGCGTTTAACTTGATAAAATTCTGCTGAAACTCCACTCTCCTCAGTTAAATAACTGAAGAAAAATGAAGATATCTTTCCAGAACTGTTTACTTTAAACAGGTGAGAATTTTTACAATTAGAAGGGAAGTTTGCAATCAGTTTCTTTAATGGAAAAGGTGCTCTTATAGAATTAATCCATGCATGGCTCAGGGGAAGTAAGACTCTCTGCAATTGATTGGATTAAAGGGGCTCCTTAAAATTAGAAATACTTGGGCACTCGTCGCCTCTGCTGGGTGATTGACAGAGGGCTTTGAACCATCCTCCTTTATGGGAGGTACTTGGCACAGAATTGTGATTTCAGAGCCTTCTGCATTAGAATCAATTAAACCCAGAAATAGAAATGAGCTGCCATTATTATCCCCAAAATGACACCCCAACACCTTAACCTGGCATGCTCCTCTGTCGTGCAGGAGTTTACAAACAGGCCTTCTGTACCTGAAGGGGAACAGGCAATGCAAATGCTAGGAGTAATAGTCATGGGGAATGGGTGTGCTGTGTTTTAATGAAACATAAATTTGAGTCTCTGTTCTGTCCATCTAAAAATACAAGGGGAACGGAAGATATAGCCTCTGCCCTTGAGGACATTTTCATCAAATGTCACCTGCCTACAACAATGTTTAAAGCACTAAACTAGAAGCCTTTACAGGCAAAATAAAATGCAAGAGTGACTAATGGTAGTTTCAGATTAAAACAATATTGAGAAGGAAATGAATAGTGTTTCTATTTGCCATACACAAAAGTAATGTGGATATTCCAAGTAGGCAACGTTTCTCCTACAATTTCAATGCTCTTTGACTCAGAAGCGTTATAGAAAAGTTGGGGTTCGATTTAAGTTGCCAGATTTCCATTATTTAACATCTGCTATCTTTGGAAGTGTGATTAGTGGGACAGATACCTTAGCTGAGAGGAAACTAATCTCTCTCTTTCTGCTTCTTTGTCTCTGTCTCTCTCTCTCTCTCCCTCCACCCCCTACTCCTGCCACATTCACCTGGCTAAAGGAGGAAGAAAAATAAGATTTTGGACGCTCTGGATTTATGCAGCACCATCACTCATGGCATCTGCGATTCTCCTAACGCTCTCCATGAAGTGGGGAACAGGAATGGCTATCTCCATCTTACATAGAGGAAAGTGAGTCTCAAAAGGGTGAATGGCTTGCCGGCCACCCAGCAAGACCACAGCAGAGCCAGGATTAGGACACAGGGCTTTTGAATTCCACAGTACTCCTTCTTTCTCTTTACCCCTCTTTTATATTTTGGGCGAAAAGCTTTCTCTTTCTTTCTGGTTAAAAACATTTCTTTCACTTGTCTTTAACCACAGGTCGAAAATCTACCCTTTGGCCATGTCCTGGGTGGAACTTTGTTTTTAGTCATTCACTTCTAACTCCACAGGATGATAAGACACTGGGTCTCCAGGGAATTTGTGCTGGGAGCCTGGGGGTGAAAGGTCACCCCCGCTCCAGCCCCTACTCTTCCTTTGGTGAGTTGTCAGGCAGCCTCTCAACATTGATCAATCAACCACTGACCACTGTCTGCCGACCATACAGCCAGTGCTGATTCTGTCAAAACAGGAGTCTTCCTCCCAGCCCATCTGGCCTCTCCCAGCACCTCCAAGCCTTTCCCACCATTCTTTCTCTATCATATTTTCCTCCTTTTTACTCCCTGAGCCTCACACTTGCACCAATTCTAATCTCAGGGATTAGTCACTAACTTTCTTGTGATGCGGAGGTTCCTATGAATTCGCACTCAGCACCTCATATAGTGCAATCAAATTATTCACATATGTGGAGTTTATGCATCTGAGATAAATAGTGGATGAATCAATGGGTGAAGGTCATACGCTTTTTAGAGTCAGGAGGAAACTGGAGATAATCTGATTCAACCAATTCATTTTTACAAATGAGGAAACATAGACACAAAGAGGTTAAATGATTCTCCTAGGTTATACAATTACTGACATAAATATTATTAACCAGATCTTCTGATATCTAATGTGTTTTTTTCTGCCTGTGAAACCATCCAGCTTCTACTTGTTATAATTCTTTTTTCATAATATTCATCTAATTCTTTTTATTTTTATCTTAGATTTTTATCTTAGGTACATTTTTCACTTAATTAGGAAATTACATGTTATCTTTCAGCTTTATTCATTATAATAATAACATGTTACATCTCTACAGTGTTTTAAAGCTCTAATTTTTTTTGGTAAATATTTAAGTAATTACCCAATTTTACCAATGAGAGATAATCACCATTAACATTTTAGTATATTTCCTTTTAGTTTTCATATACTTTTTACATTGTTGAAATCATGCCGTTTATGGAATTTTATATCCTAGGGTTTTGTGTGTTTGTTTACAATGATATTTTAAGCCTTTACTATTTCATTACAAATTCTTTGTACACATGATGTAAATAGTTCCACAGAGTTTCTCATTTGATGGCAACACAGTTATCTTAACCCTGTCCTAACCCTGAACATTTAGGTTGCTTCCACCTTTCCATTCTTTTAAGCAATGCCACAATGATATTTATGCTTACACATTTCTATACATTTCTGAGTTTTCCTTGGGAAAAGAGCCTAGAAGTGAATGGGTCAAAAGCTATTTACATTTTTAAGGCCCTCGACACATTTTGCCCAATTGCTTTCCAGGAAGTTGATGCCAGCTGACACACCTACCAATAGGCTTCATAGTACTCCTTAGGGTATTTTCCCCAAACCAGCATCTCATTTTTCTAATCAATTCAGTCTTGACTGGCCTATTGTCTAAAAAGTTGCTGGCAAACACCAGTTCTAAATTAAAACTGAAAACCAGACCACAGCCCCCTCTGTCCTGTGTCTCTGTAGCTTGCTGGTACTCTGTATGGGTTAGACACATCCCTACCACAGCACTGCAAAGGTAAGTTGGCAGCTTTTTTTGATTTGCTTTCTGACTCCATATATTTTCCTGAGTTAAATGTATTTGAAAATCTACTAAGTGGGCCACGTGCTAGAAACCAGAGATAAAAGATAGAGCTTACAGCCCCAAGCTGTTCTTAGTATACAGCCAAGAAAGCCAGCAGCGAGCCAGAGCGGCTAACGCTGCCTGTGCTGGATGCACAGGGTGCCATGGACTCCAGACTCGGCACATCGAACTTGGCCCATGTGGGCACAGATAGCTTTTAAGGAGACACAGCACTTAAGCTGTGTCTTCACAGGTGAAGAGTGTGCCAGACAGAATACCTCAGGTGAGAATGGTCTACACAGGGGGAATATTCTGGAGCAAACTGCACACTCTGCTGGCTCGCTTCAGGGACATGTGACCTTGGAGAAGCTAATTAACCTTTCTGTTGCCTCAGATTCCTCATCTATAAAAACATTACTCATGGAAACTGCTTCATAGGGTTGTGAAGAATAATTGAGATAACACAGGTAAAGTGCTTAGAAAAGTGATGGTACATCCTAAGAGCGCCGTAGATGTTAGGCGTCATCCTCATCATCATCATTACAGCCCAAACACTGAATTCACATAAGGAAGTGGTGGAGATGGGTGATTGGCAGGAGACAGGGTGAGTTCAGGAAGACCCTCTCTAACATGCTGAGAAGGATATACTTTACCCTGACATCCATAAGTCCCTTAGAAGTATGTTTGGAGTTTTGAAGTTAACTGTCTAGGGCAGGAGGCTGAACCCATAATCTCCTCAAATTCCTTCAAGCTTTGAGACCTGATTCCCACTTGAGACCAAACAAACTCAGTCTCAATCTTGGGCACACAGTCTTAAATAACACAACTCCTTCCATCTAGCCTTGGGTCAATAACCAAAGACAGATATCTTCCCTGTCTTCTGGAATTTTTAATAGCCAACACTCACCCAGTGGGAATAATTCTTTTAATACTATTAAACTATTCACTTAGAGAATAAATTCCTGGTTGGTGGAAGAATATTAAAAAGAACCTGAGCCGAAAAAAGAATTGGAAAAAGATCTTGGGAATTTTCACCCACCGTGGGGCTGGGTTTTACTGGAAGGGGATGTGAAACCAGTTGGACTGATTTTGCCCAGAGAATAGACACTCTGCTTGTTTTCCTTCCTTTCTCTTGCAGCTTCAAATAAAGCAGCCACAGTCCAGCTGCTGGCCCCTGTGGGCAGCCCTCACCTCCCCATTTGATTAATTTGTGACTACCTGGTTGGTACATAAGTCAGCCCACATACTGTTCCCTGCCCCCCGATTCCTGTCACTCTCCCTGAATCCATCTGTGCCCCCCTTCACACTCCTTGGCTATGCTCAACGTATGTGAAGGCAAATAGGTCCCAAGAGATTCGCCGTTTTCTTCTTGGGCAGACAGGCTGAGAGGTGAGGCAAAGCAGCATGGCATGGAATAACCCTTCATCCCAGTTTTTACCAGTTGTCCTGGCATAATTATTATAGCACCTCCTGTCCCTCTCAAAAGTATCCTATTTGGGTAATAAATTATATGCAAACCCTATGCTCACATGCATGTTAAATATTTAGGCTCACAAGGCCAGGGCTGGATCATTTGTTATTATTCGCTCTCCAGCACAGTGCCACCAAAAGGCATCATCATCAGTTAACCTTCAATGACAGTCCTACCCACGTAAAGGCTCTGGGGATCTGAACCTCAATTTTAACAGCTGTAGAATAGAGCTAATAATACTTACCTTATAGAACTGCAAACAAAATAAGGGAAATAATGTATTTTATGTCCTGGAAATTGCAGAACGCCATGGAAATGTCATTTTCCAGAACTTAACACAGCAATTGCCACATGGTAAGCATTCCATAAGTGCTTGTTGATTGAACAAATAGATGATTAAACTAGTAATAGTAAATTAGCAGCTCAGTGGGGAAATGATTGATTCTCCTAAAATTAGAATGCTATATTTAGCAAGCAAATTTTGATTTATCAGAGATAGCAAAATGAACCTCTCCCATAGGCTTGCTATGAGGACTAGAAAGGAACTAAATAATTAAAGAATATTAGGGTAAGTGATACATACAGCTGAAGCACAGCTAACGGTGACACAAGGAGACAGGTCCCTATAAGCTAGCTGTTCTATAACCCCAAGACTGGCAGGTGACAGGGAGGGGCAGGGCCTGTGCTCCTAGGTTTTCTGGTAAAGGTCATAACCTTCAGGCAGTGCTGGGCCAGGATGGTGATTAAAGCTGGATTTCTAGATTCTTGTTTTACTTGGGACACTTTAGGACCCAAGGGAAGTTCATTGTTATGCCAGTGTGGAAATTCCTCTGCCTGGTGCACTTTTATGACCTGACTGGTCCCTCACTAACAGACACCATAAAATGCTAATTCATCTTTTTTTCTGATTGGAAGAGGAAAGTACAATTAGAAAACAAAGCATTGAAGTGAGTTTGTTTTCAGCCTGCGTTTTAAAATGTATAATTTTGAAATCACAGAAGTCTGACTTCCATCAGATTCGATTTTTAATAGCTAAAAAAAGAAAGAAAGAGAGATAAAGAAAGATCCTGACAAAGAGGCAGGAGTCTCAACTAAAAACTAAATAGCACTAATTACCAATTCTACGTATTTCTCCAAACACTGGAATTGACCCTGAACCAGTCATTTGGCATTTGTGGCATCTGAGCCTCTCAGAAATTATAGAGGCTATGGGATCTTTTATTGAGTGATAAGATGTTGGGTGGGAACAAAACATGCCTTTTCTTTCGGAAGCAAAATTTTTAACTTGGAAAAATTAAAACTCACTCAGCTTGTCAACAACACATTTCCCATTTATTTATCCTTATCAGAGGTAGCCCTCCCTGAATGTCAAGGCCTGGGGACTGGATAAGGGCAGAGAGCTCCATGGACACTGCTGGTAACACAAGGATAGTAAGAGGAAGATCCCTTCCTCAGTAAGCCTTCTGTCTGGTTGGGCTGACAGGACACATACATAAGAAGCTAGGTTATGTCACGAGGTGGAAATGACAACCACTCAACTGCTTTCAGAAAACTGATGAGAAGCAAAGACGTGACATGATCAAGGCGGAGAAGCAAAACCTTAGCCAAACTAACTGAGGGAGGATGCCATACTTTTAGGCTGTAACATTTGCAAATTTAGGCATGAAATTTTCAATACTTCTCCTGCTTGATCATTAGATTCCTCCTGGTGTGGGACAGACCCCTAAACCGCCACTTCATCTTAGTTCTAATTAACTTCTTCAGATTTCTGGCCTTGCTCACAGAAGTCTATAACCAACTCCCGTGCCCATGCTCAGACTCTAGGGCTTGTTTTCTCACATGTGACCCATCACTGTTGTGCTCTGATTTCTCCTACTTCGATTTTCTCAGGGAATCCATAAATAAGAGTCTTTTGAAAGGTGACACATTCTGCTCCTTTCTGATCAGTGCGGGTTTCCAAGTTCTTAACCCAGTCATGTGGGCAATGCATCTTCCTAGGAAACAGAAGTCACTTAGTAGAGATGTAGCAACATGGCAAAACCAGCAGAGCTGAAGCATCAGAGAAAGCATTCCTGGACAGGTCTGAAAGTGTGAGATAGCCGAGGAAGAGACGGCATGCAGCCAGACATGCTACTGTATCTTCCAAAGATATGGACTTTAGAGACTGGCATATGCGGATTCATATCCTGGTTCTACTGCTTACTGGCTGTTTGATTTCGTACCCTATCAGAGTATCAGTATTTTCATCTGTAAAATGGGAATATCATAAAACAACTCCTGGGGTTATGAGTTCTAAATGAACTAGCTTTATAAAATGTTTAGCATTGTGCTTGGCATACAGTGGTTTCTCTTCTAGAAGCTTGGAAAGAATTGATAAAGGAATCAGTGATTGACTCCTCAACTCGATGGAGAGCTTCAGAGAGAGATTTAATCCACCTGGGAAAACTTGTCCACAATTAGTAGCACAATAACAGCAACGAGGTCCATGAAAAGAAGGAGTAATATCAAGGAAAGATCATGAACTTTCGCTTGTCAAAAATAACGGAAGAATTATTATACAGGTGCTCTGTTAGATGGATAGTCTGGTTAAGAGGGAGTACTCATCACATTGTTTTCATGTAATGGAAACTGAATAAATATTTCTTGAATATGCCATGCAGTAATATTGTATATACCTGTATCACAAATGTATTCTTGATTTTTCAAATAATATTATAGTCTGTCTGTAATGTTAAAACCATATAAAATGCACATTACTTTTGGGAGAATGGTAATTCAGATAATATTTCACAATCCTTTAGTACTCAGGAACATTGCATATTAGTTCTCACTGGGTGTAGTGGGTTGAACTGTGTCCTCCAAAAAGATATATTCAAGTCCTAACCTCTGGTACCTGTGAATGTGACCTTATTTGGAAAAAGGATCTTTGCAGATATAATTAGTTTGAATGAAATCATACTGGATTAGGTTGGGCCCTAAATCCAATAACTGGTGTTCTAAGAAAAGGAAAGGCCACACAAAGACACACATACATGGATGAAGGCCATGTGACAATGGAGACAGCAACTGGAGTGATGCGGCTGCATACTAAGGAACACCAAGGAATGCCAGCAACCACCAGACACCAGGAGGAAGCAAGAAAAGATTCTTCCCTAGAGCATTCAGAGGCTACATAGCCCTGCCAACATCTTGATTTCAGATTTCTAACCTCCAGAACTGTGAGACAATAAATTTTTATGGTTTTAAGCCACTAAGTTTGTGGTAATTGGTTACGGCATCCCTAGGAAACTAACGCATCAGGTAATACCTGAGTGGACGTTTTCATATCCACATTTTATTACTTGTTTTCATAAAAGTAGAATTGCTATATTTTAAGGAGAAATGGTCCTTAGCATATTTTGAAACATATGCATTTAGTAATCCTACACTTTTTGAAATAATGATATATTATTGAAGAATTATGTATATAACAAATTGTACCACATAAAATAATATGCTAAATACCATGAAAGAATTCACCATTAAACACTCATATCCAGTGAAAACAATTATAAAGCAATTCATCATCCCTACGTAGAAAATTTTCAGGAGTAAAAGTGGCAGAGTAATGTGACCTCTTTTATTATTTCTCAGCCAGCCACCTTTACTTTAAAACTCTTGCTCTTTTCTTATTAAATTAGTGATTATTTGGACCTGCTAGAATTACCAAAATTAAGTACTGTTTTGAACAAAATGCTCTTTTTTTCTGTATGGTGAAAACTTAGCATAAAACTCTAAGCATGAGAAACTTCGGGTTGCCTTTTATTTACAGTCTTTATCAAGCAAATAATATTCATATTTTGAATTATGCAAATAAGCATTTACATGATAAATCGTAATTGCTCTCAGACAGCTGTTTATAATTGGGTAAATGAGACACACTTTTAAATTGTCTAAATATACACTTACCCATGTTTACATATTTATACACTAGACTGTAACTATTCTCAATCAGCTGTTATCATCTATTGTGTCTTATCCAGACCAAGGGAAGAGAACTTTTGAGTATAAACAGCAAAATCCCTCTTAATTTGCTCTAAGATCAGGACTATCATTTCTTTCAAATAAAGGGTGACCTCTCTCAACATACCTCTTGGCCACAGCATTCCAAAATGCCTCAAGCAGGAAATGCTTTTATACCACTTTATTTGGAGGGGAAGTTAGTCCTGACTCGTATTCTTATCTGATGAAATATACTATGGCAAAGAAGAAACATGTTCCTTCTAATGAGATGTTTTGACACCCAAAAAATCCATTTGTCTTATATTTAGCAATATAGTCTCGTGCCAATCAAAAAGAATCAACAAGTTTTTCCTTTGAGAGCACGGAAGTACAGAGCACGAACCTATCCTGGAGAAGCTTACAATCTAATTAGGAAGATGGAATTAGCATGTCTGAAGTGTTCAGAGAGCAACTGAGAGGAAAATTAGATGGTTTTGACTGTAAGAGCTAAAGGAGCTTAGAAAACAAAAGAAGAGGGTAGGATTCGTGGCCTCGGTTTTGAGGACAGACCGGGAGCCAGCTCACGTCTCTCTGCAGAATGGGGACTCTCTGGGCGCCGTAGGACAGGCACAGATGTGGAACGCAGGAACCGCTCCCCAACCACACTCACACACAGTCTGCCGGGAAAATCCAACAGCCTGATGTGAGTGATGCAGCCTTCCTGCGACTTGCCATTCTCTCTTCTTCTTTTCTCTCAGTAGGCTAAAAAGTCTAGCTTTTTTTTTTTTTCTCTTTAATCTCAATGCATTTCCCTTTGCTTGTCTAAAGCAGTCAACATTTGCCTGTTTCCGGTCCTTTCCAGGCAAATGCATTTCTTTCCAATTCATCTGATTCTGTTCTTATGTGGTGTTTTATGTGTGCTGAAGAGAGAGAACTTTTGCTACAAGATGCTCTGGCTGAATTGACAGGATTCAAATGCTACTTCAGGGACACACACACACTAGGAAGAATGAATCCCGAAGCATAGAGACTCAAGGGAAAAACCTGAAGCAGCAACAGAGGCACCCAGAAATGAAAACATTGGGGCTCAGGAGCCTCTATCCTCCCAGTAAGTGCAACAAAAGCCTTTGCGTTGCCAACAGAGACTTTAGAGCTGGGAGAGCAGGTAGTCTAAAATTGGAGGATCTGGGTAATGCTACCGAGTTCAAAGAAATCTCTTCTTTAGGCAGTTTTTTTCCTTACTCTTGTTCGGAGAAGAAAATCTACTCAGGGATTAGTAATACAGGGTGTGCTGAAGTAGAAAGAATCCTAGATGAGGAAAATCTGGGCCCCACACAGGCTCTGTGAGATGCTGGGCAAGTAACCCAACCTCTCTCTGCTTCAGTTTCTTCTTTGGTGAAAGGAAAGTATTAAATTCTCTTCAGCTCTGTGACCTGTGATCCTAAATTTATTATAGGACAGCTCCCGGTTGGTTATACAGGGGTAAAAGTCAGCTTCTCCAATATGTATCTCACCTCCCCAAGATACATTAGAAGAGCAACAGTTGCCATGCTTAACTGAGCACCTACTAACTGTGGGCAAGCTCTGTGCCAAGTACCTTACTCAAAATTTCTCATGAATCCTCACAACCCCTATATGAATTACTTTCATTTTACACAAGAGGACTTGAAGAAATTGCAAAACTTGACCAAGGTCATTCAGGTTTTACTGGGAGATCCAGACTTCAAACCCAAATCTGATTCTGTCTGCCTGATCCCAAGCTTGGTGCATGTTGGAAAGAAAAACCAGGTTGCTTATTCTGGACTATTCCTTCTACTTACTAGATCAGCCTCAGTAGTAGCTCAGTGCCTAGAGCTCCTGAGTTACTTACCGTATGTTTACGGATTCCAGTTTTCTCGAAACCCTGCCTCTTGAGGGACCTGTATGCTACTGATGATAAGCTAGGTGGGTGGGCAGCCTTGTGGTGAGGGGTGGAAGCCGGGTTGTATATTTCTGTAATTCAATTGA
>RJWJ010024072.1:12074-25291 GCA_004363605.1 Indri indri
GCCCTATTCTCCTCTACACTTCCCAGTGTGATACTCCAGAGGTGATAAAACTGACTCCCTGCCACTCGCCTTCCCTTCACCACCCTCCAGCTGGTAAAAGCCCTGGCTGGCTGGAGATGGGTGATCACCAAGCTGAGACAGGCGCTCAGTCTCTCACTTTCTTTTCCCTTCCTCCCTCCCTTCGCTCAGTCACTCCACCCCCACTCAGTGTAAACTACCTCACATGCAGTTAGAGGCACTTTGGGGTTTCTCTCCCCACCCCCACCCCCATGCTTCTTAGGGATGCTCTTGTGATCCATCAGCTGATAGAAGAATCAGGATTTCACCCCGACTTCTCTAGGGTCTGAATAATAGAAAATCCCAATAACATAAAAACAGTGTGAGTCACAAAAAGAGATATTTATTTCCTTTTCCTAATGGTTCGATAAAATAAATGATTAAAATGATAATTCATAGAACCTGGGTGGTTTTTATTTTATTCTTACTATAGAAGAAACCAGAAGGCTAAATTCACCAGAGATGACCTGCTCGTGACATAGTATCACCCCCTGCATTCTGGCATTTGAGCTTTCACAAAATTCATCATTATATTAATAAGATTATTTTAATAATAATAAGAAATAGAATATCTAATTTTAGGCATAGATATTGTATCTTTGGTTTTCCCCCTTTAAATGTGTCTTGCAGCCCAATCCTTTTGCTTAAGAAAAATAGAAAAGGTTTTGTTTAGTTTTTAAAGAAGCCAAAGCCATAGAAGCAAATACGATCCCAAACATACCCATATTTCCAGTGCCCAAGGAAAAAAACTGGGTTTTGATTACGTATCCAAAATGTGCACATCCTGGTGCCATAGCCACCCAGGAATATGTCAGCCTAGTTTATGTGAACTGGCTTGAATTGAGGAGCTGCTAATTAAAATGAGCAATGAAATCACACTGCTGCTCGTGGGTGGATGTGTCAGACACAGATGGTCTTCGCGGTTGGCTCATGGGGACCATGGACAGAGGAAAGCTGGAAACAGACTTGCTGGAAACTGTGGGGCAATAACCTGGGGTTGGTTATAAATTAGATGAGAGCTTGACAAGCAGGTGGAATCCAAAAAATACAATGAAAGTTTTGTGAAGTGCTCTCTTGTTTCTTCAAGTTCATGTTACAAAGCAAAATGCTGTTTTAAGGATAAGCCAACAACACTTTAGGAGGGAGCTTGTTAACAAAAGTAACATATTCAGTACAAGAAATTGTAGGGCTTTCATTTTTTTGTTTCATTTAATTAAAGGCCATACCCAGTTTAAAATATATAAAAATATACTAAAGATGAATTTCTTATCTTGGGGATCCTGAAATTACCATTTTAAAGAATCATCTATAAAAAAGTACGGCTTTACTATACATAAGTTTTGTTAAATACATAGCCTGTATATTTTTGTGTCGGAGAGAATTTCCTTAGATAAAGTCATTTCTTAGTTGTTTCTTAACTTGAATAAGTCCAATTTATGGGTTTTGAGATTCAGAGCAAGACAAATGGAACAATAAATTTCTCAGGAAATTCTAAACACCCTTCTTCATACCCTGTCGTTGAGATAAAGCTAAACCTAAAATGCCCAGTGTTGAGCTTTGTCATTTATATATTTGTCTGATGGCTCCAGAGGTAGTTTCCATGGTAAGCTCCCTGTGCACAAGAAGCAGGGTGAGTGGAATGTCCCCTTCCAATGAAGAACTTTTCACTGACAGTGATAAAGGCCAAGAACCTCCTTCACACAAATGATTGAAAAACAGAACACGAAGGACATTTTTATTTTGTTTTGTTTCCTTTGTGTGCTATGTGACTTCAGTGCAAATACCCATTTAATCAAGAATACAAAGACAGCCACCTTTGCTGGGTAAGGGATTTCTAGAGGCTGCATTGAATATATCTAGTTCTTTTACTTTTTTTGTGGAAACGTTCCTGCAGGTTGTCATTTCATGCTCCTGTTGTGCATTTTGCCTCTTCTTGCAAGAGGGGAAAAGACTTTTCCAAAGGAAAATGTAAAAGTAAACTAAATAGGATCTAGCAAAACTTGAAGTGCTTTAAAAACTAAAACTTACTGTTGTCATTAATTTTAGAACTATAAAGACTTTAGAAAAGAATATAAAAGCCACTATCGACTGGACCATTTCCTTTTATGATTTTATCCTCTTTGAGTTGATGAGATCAAATTGAACCTGTAGCTGTCAGCTAGCACATGCTCTCTTTTTCTCTCACTTTTAAATCATTCTTTTCTAATGCCTTCTATTACAATAGATTCTCCTCTTCTTCAGGTCCTCTTCATCCTCTCTACTAATTTCTTCAATTCTGGGGATATCACAGTCTGCCTTCAAGTCTCTCCTTAAAGTTTGCCTCTTCTAGATAATCTGTCCTGACTCAGGATGAGATAACAAGTGTGAGTGTACATTGTAAACATTCGCAAAAGTATAACATATAAAGTGATATTTTTATAGTACTATCATCATCTCGTCATTATTGATGAGAGACTTGACTGTTTGATATTTTAGCTCTCTGAGAGACTATGATCCCTGTCTTGACCAAATATTAGCAAATACTTCTCCAGAATGATTGGTTCAGTGTTTAGCCAAAATTACTGCCAAATAAGACCGAAATAACATCTTGCTTTCATGATGTAACCCTTTTAAAATTCCGAAGTCGATCCCAGAAAAAAGTAAAGGTATAAAAAAAGACCTCATTATAATGCTTGGGTCATTTCCTAAAAAAATAACTGGCTTGAACTGAAGTGTTGGTGGTCAGTTATAACTATGCACTGTGGGCAGGCGAGGTACTGGGGCTTGTATCATCAAATATGTTCCCAGGGTCAGTCTACTCTGTTAGTGTCTGTATGTGACATTAAGTGTGACTTAGGGCCTGGACCTTTACTATGTAAATATCAATAAGAATTCCATGTTAGAATTTCTGTGTAGAAACTATATCTACATCAGTCAAGGAAAGAAATATAAACTGCTACCCTAAAAATTAGACAAAAATATGAAGTTCAGCTGCGGACAAAGATTTGACACCTCTCCCCACCAAGTTGTGTTATTATTTTTATTCTGACAATTTACATATCAAGCCAAAACAGGTACACTTATTATACCATTGTAAGGCATGGGAAAGACCAGAAATGTTTAAGAAACTAATAAACTAGTTAAAAATTAAAAAGTTATTTGCTATCTATTTAGCAAATGGAGATTATGTATATTTAATTAAATACATTTATTTTAAAATTCAATGAACCATTTTACCCCTATATATTTTCTATGTATATACTTAAACAACTAGATAGATATACTGGGAAAGAAAAACTTTCCCCTAGAGATCAAGAACAATAACCACCAAGTCAATGTAAAGTCATTATTTTAAGAGACTGAAGGTAGAAACGTTCAAATCTTTCCATTTTGCATTAAACAATAAAATCTAAAGCCCATTTCAAAGATGGACTAAATTCCCAGCCTTAAAGTAATTGCTGTTCCTTGTCCTATGTGTATATATCATCAATACAACCAAGAAAGAATCACAGCTGGGCCTGGACCACCATCAAGCAATTGATTATTACCCATTAAAAGGGAAATGTTTACTTATTCACGGCAACTAGTTTTCAGAAGGAAAGGCAAAGCGATCTGATTTTAAATGCTGCCTTTTCTTCACATCCTATGACCAATCAAGATTATCCACTTCTTCTTGGAAGTGTCAAAAGCCCATTTTTATTTTCCTTTCACTATTTTAACCAGAATACTGATAAAGAGGGGAGAGCAGTTGCTATGAGGCAAAGAAAAATGTCCTGGCAGTTGAGGGCCCTTCATCTATCAAGGGGAATTTGCAATGTTGCCTCTCTTCAATACTGTATAGATTTGCAGGATTTTGTAAAACACTTAACCAAAATGGAAGGATTTAAAAACAGAATGCAAGATATAAACACAATCATTTTTTAAAAATCAAGATGCTTTAGTTTTATTTCAGAATTTTCTAGTCTTAAAATCTTAAGCATGCAGCAGTGACGATCATCTGGATAATACTTTTGAAAGGATGATTAGTGCAGAGAGCTTAAATATATTCACTGTATCACAGATGCCTAAAGATTAAAAACTCTTACTGGAATCGAGATTTACTACATCCAATTACAAGGAAAAATACTTATCAAATTAAATAATACTATTCGTAAGCTATGTTGAGTTGCAAAATAAGTTCAAGGGTCCAGAACATTGAACTATTTGAAAATCTGGAAAGAATATCCCATGAGATGTTAAATTGTCATTCTATGGATTTCTTGTGAATCGGAGGCAATTCATACGTATTTCCAATACGTAAAAAACTTAAGAGTAGCTTGAATATCTTTTTCTGTTGACCCATTATCAAAATAATTTTCTCCTCCCATGCCTTTGAGTTTATCTGATGTGAAGAGGCAATAGAGAAAGCATCTTTCTCTTATAATTCTGACTCTCCACCCACTTTCCTGTGTTTTGTCAGAAAGCACTGTTTATATGGAACAACCTCCTGGAGTCCCCAGGATCTAGCTCTTAGAGATAATTTAGATACATCCCCAGAGCAGAGTCAAGAAGGTAGAACTATGGCAGAGGGCTTATGACAGAGGAGGAGGAAATTCAAGATGAGGCAGGGAAGTTGCAGCACTTTCTAGAGCCAGGTGGTATAGGGTTTCCCTTGGGATATCTAAAACACAGACTGAGGTCCAGGAACACTGTTTCCAGGCCAGGGAAAGTGAATCTAGAAATAATATTTGGAGCTAATCCCAGAGCAAAGGCCTCCCCGGAGCACAAGTGCTACATGGGGGATGTATCTCTGCTTTGGGAGCCAAACACTAAGAGTTAAAGCAAATATTTGATACTGAAGAGCTCTTAAGAACTGAAGAGCACCATTTACTTATTTCTACACGTCAGTGTGGGCTTAGAATGTTAAATAGATTAAAAGGCTAAGAGAGGTCAGTCGCTCAAGAAAAAGACTGTTCTTTTGCTTCTCCTGACTTGGTTCTCTTAACCAAAATTGTTATCTGCCTCACCCCACTCCTGTGGAGGATGCTTGGCAAACTCAAAAGATGACACATCCTCTCCTAGAACATCCTAGAGAAGAAGGAGTCAGAGTCCTGGGGATGAGAATTCAAAAACCCAACCATAGCGATGAGGGTGTCCTATGAAGATGGGTTTAGAAAAATTCCAGAGATACGAAATCATAAAACTGGTAAGGTCCTTAGTAATGACCACATCTATTCTCTTCTGTTTCAGATTGGAGGAGGGGGGGAAGCAGGTGGCTTAGAGTAGTGAGATGAGAGCTAGCTATGGGCAGAGGTAGGATGCGACCTTCCAGGCCAGAACTCCTTCTCCCTGACACAGCCTCGCGCTTCAGGCCCGAATTTGGGAGTCTGTCATCGCTTCCCTAGGACGGTCTTTGTCAGTGCCCTCCCTCCGCTTCTCGCTCAGGAGATGGGCTGGTAGAGGTTGCCAGGCACTGGGCTCTAGCCAGAGGGAAGTACATGACGCCTTGAGCCAGTCTGCGACCTGCCCACTCTCCAGGAGCTGAAGCGCAGTGCGCGCCGGGGTTCCCGCCTCCGCCGCCCCCTGCCCACCCCCGGTTGCTGCACTGGCCCCGTCTGTAGAGAGGACAACCAAGTCATTTCAATTTAATCTTATTTAAAAAGACATAACTAATAAATCTATTGCCGGGGCCGCGGAAAGACGGCCAGCAGAGTCGATCGTGCTCCCAATCCCATTGAACCCCATTGAAAACCATGACAACACCGGACAAGCTCCGATTTATCCTGGCTCGCTAAAGCGCATTGTGAACAGGCGTCAATCACGCATTATTCCGGACTGAACAAATGCAAAATCTTGACTGGAACAAATGCTTCCAACAGGTCCGGGGCGTCGAGCTCCATTTCCCCTTTGTCCACGGCCTAGCAGTTGGCCTGTATTGGGGTTGCCTCAGCCCGACCACCCAGCGCGCAGCAGAGCTCTGAGTACCTCGGGCACTCTTGACTGGGAGGCTGCTAGGGAGGGTGCGCAGGGCTGGCGGGGCCGCGGCCCCTGCGTCCGAGCCAGGTTCGAGTTCAGCCTTGGAGGAGCCAAGACTCTGGGTGCGGCCACCCAAGTGCAGCATCCCTTACTAAAATGTACAAGCAAATACCCAAATCACTAGCTGAAGAAGCAGAGGCCTCTGAGAGGGCATTCGCTGAACTGAAGCGTGGCTAGGGCAAGGCCATGGGCCAACAAAGTGTATGCATGGCGTTGAGGCTATAGGGCCAAGGGGCACAAGTGGCACCAGAACGTTTGCCAACTCCAAGGATGCCTCCAAGCCCTCATAGGCCGCCCTGAGAAACGCCGCTGCCCGTGAGCTTTAGAACGGACCTAAGCCCAGATTTGTGGAGTTGGGCCACTGAGCCCGGTTCTCACGTTGGGCAACTGCGGGCAAGGATGGACCAACCAGGCCAGCACTTCAGATCTGAGTAGCTTGGTCATACGCCCGCATCTGTTTTGCTGGCCTGGGGAGATGCGGAGCTGGGGCTGCCTCCCCCTCCCCAACCCCCGTATGTTCCCAGCCCTTCCCTAGCACCCCTGAGGCTGTCGGGTGATATTGGGGGCATGGGGAGAATCCCGGTGGCCTTCTTAACCCTCGGCCCAGATGCTGGCAGGGCCAAGCTATTCTCTCCACCCTCCAGGAACTTCTCGCCCTGAATCCTTAGAGGGGCCCTAACCAAAAGGAGAAAGGGAGAGCGCCAGAGTTTAACGCCGCTTTGTAAATTACTTTCCGGATAATTGCGGGGAAACTAACACTCCAGCAAACAAACTCGAGGAATAAAGCAAACAGGGAATAAATTCCTGGGTGCTCATAAACCCACCCATGCCACCCCCACCCTTCCCGGTGCTCCAGCCGGGCCAGGCCCCATATCGGCCTAGGAGGAGGAGGAAGCTGGGGCTGGGTCGGGCGGGTGGTGGCCACAGCTCGCCACCCAAGATGTTATTCACTAGCAACAATCCCCATTATCTGTCCCCACTTTGGGCTAATCAGACAGAATCTCTAATGCCCAAGGCTGCTTCCTGCCTTCTCTGGGAGGTAACGGGGCTCCAAGGGGCGGGGTACTGGGCGGGGCAGGGGCGGAGGTGGCACCTTCCGGGCTTTCCCCGACTTTGGTCCAGCGCTCATTCAGGTACTTAACACCCTGGAGACCCGGACCTCCGCTTTCAAAGCGGCCCGGGTGGGAAGAGCTGTTTATATAAACAGGGATTCCGCTGTAAATGTGCTAATATCCCGGCTGCCAGCGCATGGCGAGCGCCTCCCACGCCCACCCGTAGGAGCGGCGTCCCCGGCCGCCCCTCGGTTCCTAGCCTGCCCTGCCCCCGCCTCCGCCTCCTTCCCCTCCTCGGCCATGGCCACCTCTGGACGCCTCAGCTTCACCGTGCGCAGCCTCCTGGATTTACCCGACCAGGACGCACAGCACCTGCCGAGGAGGGAGCCAGAGCCACGCGCCCCCCAGCCCGACCTCTGCGGCGCCTGGTTGGAGTCGGAGCGCGGCCACTATCCCTGTGAGTGAGCAGAGGACTGGGGTGGGGGGTGGAGGGGAAAGCAGAATTAAGGGCCCGGACTATGTGGGGCTGGGAAGCCGAAATCCCAGCCTAGGGTCTGGACTTCTTCAGTTTTGGAACCAGAGGCTCTGTCCTTAAATCCCTATCCCATTCGTCCGGGTCAGTACATTCTGAGAGCAGATCCCTGCGCTTGGCACTAGTGCCCGGGATTTGGGTTTCTGTGTCTGGAGATTCCTAGGGGTCGGAATATTTAAATATTTAAAACATCCGCCTTACATGCCTGAAAACGCGGCCACGTTCTCCAGGCCTCAGTCTGGGATGGCCATTATTGGAGAGTTTACCGCACCCCCACACCCACCCCCACACCCACTCTGTGCAGGGCTTTGCAAACCTTGGCAGACTGTAATGCAGTGGACGTGGAGGTGGCCCGTGTTGGTGACCCAGCTTGTGGTAAATTGGTCGGCCAGCGCGGCCACCAGTGCTGACATTTTAAGGGTCCCTGGGTGAATTTCTTTGGGGCACAATCTCAGGCCAGGTGATTACTGTTATGGTATGAATGGGGGTCACTAAATTCGGAGAGATAGGTGTCCAGATGTGGACTCAGGAAAGGGAATGGCCTCGCCCTGAAAGCCGCGTGCAAGGAGGGGGGCTCCATCCAGCAGCTCAACACTCCCACGAGAAGGGCAGCAGGCGCTCGGAGGGTCCGACGTCTCACCAGTCCGTGTCTCCTTTGCTGTGCCTAGCCTCGGACGAGAGCAGCCCGGAGACCAGCACGCCAGACTCGTCGCAGCGGCAGTCCGCTCGGTCCACGTCTCCCGGCTCTGACGTGGAGAAGAGGAAGAAGCGGCGGGTGCTGTTTTCCAAGGCGCAGACGCTGGAGTTGGAGCGGCGCTTCCGGCAGCAGCGGTACCTGTCCGCGCCTGAGCGCGAGCAGCTGGCACGCCTGCTGCGCCTCACGCCCACGCAGGTCAAGATCTGGTTCCAGAACCATCGCTACAAGCTGAAACGCGCGCGCGCGCCTGGGGCCGCGGAGTCGCCCGACCTGGCTGTCTCCGCTGAGCTGCACGGCGCGCCCAGCCTGCTGCGTCGCGTAGTGGTGCCCGTGCTGGTGCGCGACGGGCAGCCGTGCAGCGGCAGCGGCGAGGCAGGCACCGCGGCGGCCCAAGACAAGTGCGGCGCACCCCTGGCCGCCGCCTGCCCTCTGCCGGGCTACACAGCCTTCGGGCCCGGCTCGGCGCTTGGCCTCTTCCCCACCTACCAGCACTTGGCGCCCCCCGCCCTGGTCTCCTGGAACTGGTGAGGCCGCAGCGGGGAACCTGGGGCTACCCTGGACTTGGGAGCGCTCTCTGCAGCTGGAACAGGGCTGGAACCAAAAACCTGGAAGGCTCCCCGGCCGCCTTCCTGCAGCCCCATGTCCTTCAGTACCAGCTTCCCCTGGCCCGCCCTCACCAGCCGTCGCAGAAACACAAGCAGGGAACTTTTGCAAAGATGCCCCCTCCACTTCCCTCGACCGCCATCCCCAGAGCTAGATTTTATTGCTTGAGCCTTATTTGTATATTTTAAAATAGCTATTTGTATGGGAAGCAACTTATTTTAAAAGAAATAGAGTATTTTTCCTCTTTGTGTAGCGAGAATAAAATGTGTAGTGTTGAGTCGGATGCGCGCCTGCCGGGAACGTAGGTAGGAACCATTCTCCCCCGACCGGAGTTCGGAGAGTCCCCTAGCTCGTGAACCGGCTGAGTTAGCGCCCACCCGGGATTGGGTCGAAGGGCAGATCGCAGTCTCGACCTGGCTTTAGGAAGATTCTGGGGTTGGGGGGTGGGAGCAGGAAGGAAAGAAGAGGAGGATCTAGGGCAATTCTGAGTCCCTGTCAACGGGAGGTGTCTCTGGCCCCAGAGTGACTCACAGGCGCCTATGGGCTCCCTGAGCTGCTGGCGTTTCAAACACCAAAGTCAACCCTGTGAGCCACGACAGGGTGTAACGAACTTCTCCGGAGACGGGCCGGTGAGGCCAGGTGCCAGAGCGCACTACACTTGGAGCAGACCAGGCCTGGCCTCCAGCTGTTAGCTTCCAGAGCACAAGAGCCGAGTGCTTGGGGACCTGAAGAGCACAGGGGAAATTGTAACCCCCAGTTAGGCCACGGAGTGCCTCATTTATCTGTGGTTTCCCGCCTTCTCCTAGTGCAGTACCTGGCCAGGGTGGGACAGGGTAGGGGCGGCATGGTGAAGAAATCAAAGGGTGGCGGGGACGACCGGCGCAGGGCACTACCGCCTCGGGGCGGCCCCGGGAAGATGAGGGAGGGCCGTCTTGGAGAGAGTGGGTTTGGTGGCTTAACGCTGGGGCAGGATTCGCTGGTTGGCCTCATTTCACCTGCACTAGTGAATCTAGTGCAGGGGATCTAGGGGACTGAGTGTCCCACCCGTTGGGTTCGTAAGTGCCCTTCTCCGCATCTGGAGCCATGGGGTTTCATTTGCCCACAGCCACTTTCTCAAGGAAGTAACGACCTCGCTCCCCGGCTCCCACTGCAGGAAGATTTCAGGCATCAGATCCGGGAAGGGAGCAACTTCCCCTGATGAAGTCTGTAAGGAATAGCCCTTGGGCCTGTTAGGGGCTCTAGCTGTCTTGTCCAAGGAGGAGGAAGGGAAGGAGGAAGGGTGGCTGAGGCAGTGTTATCACCTGGGATTTGGGGGGATGGGGAGAGAAAAAGAGAGGAGAGCAGGGGGGAAGGGAGCGGGGTGTTTGGGTCTCAGCTGCTGGCCACCTTGCCTTCCATATGGATGCGGCTATCTTAGAAGAATCTCGATCTTAAACCTCCTTTTGTCTTGGGAACTGAAAAGGGCATTGTCAGGCCTGAAAAGGACCTAGACAAAATCCGCACTGTTTCGATTCAGGACTCTGTTTAATCAGTCCCTGGTGACAATGTAGTGGGTGTTAGGCGGGACAATAGTATCTTTTTAAACCTTGTGGCCTTCAGGAAGACAAAGGGCTTGAATTTTATGGGCTTACAACTTCAATTAGAACAGGGCCAGTGTGCATGGGAGATTATCAAATTTGTATCATAAAACCCCTTTCTAATAAATGATTGCTGGGGAGGGAGCCTGAACATTGTAAGACATATATAGGGATCTGCCAGGGGGCTTCCCAGTTAGCCCTGGCAGAGCAGATGGGAAAGAAAAGGAGGAAAGGATTTCTGAAGAAGGCTGGGTTAGGACTTGCCTGTGTGGTCAGCTGGCTGAGTGCTTGCCTCTTCCATGCTCTTCCTCCAGAAGGGCTGTTTTCTCCAAGAATGGGGTAAAGATTCCTAGCTATTTGTGGTGACAAAGACCTCCTGAATATTCTTGGGGATAAAGTGAAAAAGCAATCACTACCTTGACTTTTTTCCCCCTAGTGCTCCAGGGAAACAGTCTTGGAGTGCGCAGTGCAGAGGGCCTATTAAATCTGAGGCCCATAGGACTAAGGGATTTAGACCATGGAGAGACCCTCTTTCCAGGAGTCTCTTTGGGAAAGCATATCCTCAGTCAAACTCATCCTGCTTCTAAATGGTGAGCCAGGAGGTCTACCCAATAATAGACATTCAGCTGCTTGCCAGGGAGGTGGTCAGAGCCGCAGCAGCATGGCCGCCCAGCAAGCCTGCGTGTGTCCTGGGCAGGAGGAGGGCAGCAGGAGCCATAATGTATAAACTGTTCCCTGCTTCCTTCCACTCTTTTCCTTTAGGTTGCTAAGATCTTTCCTTTAGAGAAGAAAAACCATAGGGGAGAGTTAAAAATGCGCTCTCATCACAACCAACCCATTTTAGAGATCCAGGCTGTCATTTTTTTTTTCTGTTCACACCTGTGATAAGCTCAAAAAGATGAATGTCAATTTCCTTTGTGTCCTAAAAGATCAGTTCTTCCAAGTTCTGCCAAAAGCTGAACCCAAGGCCTCTCTCTCAGCAGCAGTGAGAACAGTTAGGATCTCCCTCACAGATGAAAATACTTCAAACCTCTCCCCATCATCAACATCATCAGACAGATTCATACTCAGCAAACTTTTATTGAAACTTATTGTGTTCTAGGCATTTTTCTAGGTACTTTCACAGTTGATCTCACAGAAACCTCATACATTTTATATATATGACACCCCATTTTATATAGATAAGAAACTTAGGCTCAGTGGGTGGGGTCGACTTGCCCAGTGCAGTTATAAACCTCAAAGAACATTACCATTGTCCTCAGCTTAACATATATTTAGCCGCCCTACAAGCTGCCCTTAAGGGGGACAATTGTAATCTTGATGTGATGACTACAAACTACACACCCTTGCCAGCTATCTTATGGATAGTCTGGAAGGATGAGAAAGCATGCCAGAAGCACTCTACAGAGCTTAGGGTCACTCAGAGGCTGATTACAGATCACAGTAGTTGCTAACGTCTACTGATGTTTCTTAGGTACCAGGCAATATTCTAAGATCTTTTCCTCATATTAACTCATTCAATTCTCACTACAACTCCACAAGATAGTACTAGTAGTCTCACTTTACAGATGAGGAAAGTGAAGGCCAAAGAGGTTTTAAGTCACTTGTCCAGGGTCACACAGCTGGTAAGTGGTAGAGAGGATCTGAACCCAAGCCATCTAGCTCTAGATTTTACACCTTTAACCACATGGTGGGAATTACCTCCCATCCTTAGTTTTAGTTTCTCCCAGTCGACAGTCTTGGTTACCTTCCTCACAGGTGCGTCTCTAAAGACACATTCTGAAGCATCTTATCTGTCTGTCTCTCTGTCTTCCCACATCTACCAGACCCCCAGTTTTGGATGCAGCCTCTGTGTTTCCCCTAAGTCTGTTTGTAAGCATTCTTGTTTAGCTGTTAATGAAACAGCTCTTGTCCTCAGGTCACAACATTCTCCTGTGACTATCATTCCATCATTCTTCTTCCAGAAAAACATCTACTGCAGCTGTCTTGACACCCATTGTCCACTCAGCCATTCAGTAGAATCGTTGCTGATTCTGATAAGCTCCCCTAAGCTCTCCCCAACCCCCAGGCTCAGATCCCTGTGGAGCTTTACGATTTTGGCTGTCCTAGCCCTTCCCCCAGTCATCTTTTTCCTCCCTAGGTCTCCAGTTTTGTTTTGGTTTGTTTTGTTCTGTTTTGTTTTTGAGTCAGGGTCTCACTGTGTTGCCTGGGCTGGAGTGCGGTGGCGTCATCATAGTTCACTGCAACCTCCAACTCCTGGGCTCAAGCGACCTTCCTGTCTTCGCCTCCAAAAGTGCTAGGATTGCAGGAGTGAGCCACCGTGCCCTGCATCCAGTTTTATCTTTATTATTAAACATCATCCTCTTCACATTTTCTCTCTTCTTCCATTGTAAACATTTTCACTTCATCTCACTTAAGTCTCCTGCCAGTGGAGATTGCAATTTTCACTTCAATTTTCTTTTCTTTGTTCAGAAGATCTTACATCTTAGCACATCTTTTATCTGACCAATTTAACACTTTAGTATCTTAAATAATGTACTACTGATGGGTTAGAAGGAAGTTATTTGAGTCCAGGTTAACCTATACCTTCCCTTTTAACAATGGTGTTTAGATGCTTAGTATTCTCTTGCTTTGTTGACACAATTTGCCTCTTCCTCTCTCTCTCTCTCTCTCTCTCTCTCTCTCTCTCTCTCTCTCTCTGTCTC
>RJWJ010024073.1:0-25160 GCA_004363605.1 Indri indri
CCACTCTGAAAAATATGCAGAGTATGACATTTCATGGTTTGGAAGATATATAGATGAATTACTTGCCGCTTTTGACGTAAGTAGCTTAGAGTCTAAGGGGGGAGACTGATTTAAATGAATAGTTGTAGTCCAGATAAGGAAATATTTATTATAACAAAAGTGTTAAGGCCAATTAGATAAACTAAAGAGTTGAGAAGAATTTTGCCAGTGTGGGAAAGTGTTACTTTCACTGTTTTCAGTAATTACCAAGAATTAAATATTTCTTTTGGAGGCATGCCAGTCATAATGCAAATATTAGGTAGCACAGAAATAGACCTTATGAGAAGGAAGTTATTTCAAATTATTAAATAAATTGATAATGCTAATAAAATTTTGCATTCTAGCAATATTGTCTTTTAAGATTCAAGTCAAAACATTCAGGAATATGCTCACAAACCCTAGCCAGTATCGTCTCCAGATAGCGTGCTAATATGTTGGTCTCTATGCACTTACGTAAGATTGATAATTCCATACTCATCTCATTTCCTTCTTATCATCTCTGCTCTTTTGCTCAATCCAAGAAACCAACCCTTATTTTTGCCTTCCCCATGTTCGTTATTTGTAAATTTATATATTGTGCACTAAAGGTACAATTACTTATATGACTGCTTTGACACTTGTCTATGTATTTGAAGATTGCAGTTTGACTTGCCCTACCTCCCCCACAGATTCCAAGACTAAATGTTATAACCCAGTATCTTCCACTCTCCTTGTAATTTTTCAAGATAAGGCCAATGAGTGGGTACCTCTTAATGTGTATGGTCGATTCTGAAAATTGAAGGAGCTAGGGTCTATAGTAGACATCAAATCAGTCATTACATATGCTATTAATAATTTTAATATCTCCAACAAGTATTTACGAGTTATATACTGATCATTTCTTAAAGAAAGTAACTAATAATTTTAAATTCAAAATGTTTATAGAGAAATGAGGGAGCTTTCGTGAAAATTCCACAGGATTTGGAAAAATGCAAATTTGAATTTGAATATCAGCTCAACTATTTATTTGAATTCAATCAATTGAATTAGGCCATCTGAACCTGTGTTTTCCACCACCTGTTTGTTGTATGAGGATAATAATACATTTTATGTAATCAGAAGTTTTGCACGTAAATGGTCTCACACAGTGTGTGGCATGAAAAAAAGCTCTTAATGAATGTAATCATCATTATAATAATATTGATTAGACAAAAATAGAAAAGTCAAATAGAGTATTTGAGACATAAACAATAAATAACAAATAAATAATAAAATAATTAAAAATGAAGCCTGAGTGATATATTAGTGCATACACATTTTAAAAGATAATATATTTGAAGAACCTTTTGTAACTGTTGCATAGTGAAACAGTATTGCAAAAAAACCTCTGGTAGCTATTTTAGGATTTTTAGTGTGTGAAGGTATATTTTGAGGAATATCACTGTCCCTTAGTGTGTTAAAGTCTCCATGATTCTTCAAAAGTTGTCCCAGTGAATATGCAGCATTGAGTAAACCACTGCGGAGGAAATGAGCATGGATTTATGGTCCCTGACCTCAAGGGGCTTATTTCAATGGTAGAAATATAGCTTGCTCACAAAAATTGTAGTGCAAATAGAAATTACCTTTATAGGTCAAGCAGATTAGGTGCTATTAAAATTCAAAATAAGGCCAGGGGTGGTGGCTGTTTCTGTAATCCCAGCACTTTGGGAGGCTGAGACTGAGGCAGGAGGATTGCTTAAGACAACCCTGAACAACATAGTGAGACTCTTGTCTCTACAAAAAAGTTAAAAAAAAAAAAAAAAAATTAGCCGGGCATGGTGGCATGTGCCTGTAGTTCTAGCTATTGGGGAGGCTGAGGCAGGAGCATCCCTTGATCCCAGAAGTTGGAGGCTGCAGTGAGCTATGATTGCACCACTGCACTCAAGCCTGGGCAATGGAGTGAGGCCCTATCTCAGAAAAAAAAGAAAAATAAATCAAAATTCAAAATAAAATGACTTTACTTTTAAGGACAGGAAAAAGAAAGATTGTGTATATATGGTTGTGGATGCATTATTGGATATATTAAATTGAAGAAAAGGTAGTCACTCAGAACCATGTATTTCATATTCCCCTTTACTCTGAATTAAATACTTGCTTCCATTTTGCTACCCATTAATCTCAAAAGTCATAAATGGAGCTAGAACAATCTCCATGAATTTCTGGAAATGATGTTCTACAAGGTCACCATTGTACCAGAAGCCAGAGGTCCTTTTTAAAGAGACTCACAAGAGTCAGAACATTTTATGTGTGTGCCTTAGGATGGGAATGGCAAGAACATTGTTTTCTCCTCCTACAACCTCATGGCAGCCATGAACTATATTTATCAGCAGTGCTATGTCCTAGCTTGACACTACGTTGCCCATGGTGATCATAAACCAGGAGGAGGAAATGAAGGGAACAATGCCTGTTTCAATCACACATGTTTGCAAATTGTCATCCTATCATTCCTGAATGCCTTTCTGATAGGTGCTTCACTGAAGAAATTACTTCCAATTTTTTTAACTAGAGATAAGAATTAGGTTATTTGTGTGGTGTAATAGTAATCCCTAAATAAAAACAATTGAAGGCAAATATGCAAAGTATTTTTAGACAAACTTGGCTTAAATAAATTTTCTTTTTTTGTGTGTGTGTTTTGAAACAGAGTCTCACTCTTTTGCCTGGGCTAGAATGCTGTGTCCTCACCCTAGCTCACAGCAACCTCAAACTCCTGGGCTCAAGTAATCCTTCTGCCTCAGCCTCCCAAGTAGCTGGGACTACAGGCATGTGCCACCATGCCCGGCTAATTTTTTCTATATATTTTTAGTTGTCCGATTAATTTCTTTCTATTTTTAGTAGAGACGGGTTCTCGCTCTTGCTCAGGCTGGTTTTGAACTCCTGAGCTCAAACAGTCTGCCCGCCTTGGCCTCCCAGAGTGCTAGGATTACAGGTGTGAGCCATCACGCCCAGCCTAAATTTTCTTAGAATTGTATAATTTTCCAATTTCAGTACAATTATTCTCTCAATCTTTGTAAAGAAATTTTATTATTTTAAACCATATAAAAATATAAATTTTACTCTATTTTAACAGGCTGGAGAGATAATTTAAGATATTTTGAAAATAAATTTAATATGAAATTAATTCCTTATTTTAGGAGTATCATAGTCCCAAAACACTAATATCATGAACTATATATATGTGTATCCTTTAACTGATTTAATCTATGAGTTTTCTTAGTATTTTTATTAAAACACCACAAAGTATTTGGTTTAGTAGCATATCTGTAAAAATATAACAACTGAGTGTATGGCATCCTAGCACTTGGCACCTTCACCGTGGCAGACTGAAAGAAATGAACAGAGGTTAAATTAAGTAGAGACAACAAGAATAACTAGAATAAATTTTGAAATGAAGACTTTGATACTTGTCTCAGACAGAGTGACAAAATTTAACCACTGAAAACCACAGAATATTAAAATCTTGAATCTTGGAATTGGAATTGTCTAGAACTTTGGAAGTTAATTCATGTCCAATGCTGGAACAATCCCCCAAGTGGTATTTTTTTTTTTTTTTTTTTTTTTTTGGTTTTTAATACTATGAAGTCCTTTTCCTCAGAATTTTCCATGATCATTATGATCTGGCCTATTTATTTGTGTTGTTTTTGGCAAAATTGTTTGTGATTTAGAGGAGTGACTTCTTTCATCCTGAAACCACACCCTCTCCCACTATACATGTGGCCATGAAGAAGTAGCCATGGGCATCGTGGCAGAGCCAGATTGTTCAAAAGTTGTTTGTGGTGTATGTGTGTGTTTGGGATTTCTTGTGAGCCAGTTCAAGGCCTCAATATTACCAGACCTACCTAGAATCTCTTTAGGAGCTCCTTGATATTCCTACACCTGCCCTAAGGTCACTATACCAGATATGTAGAGGAGACACAGGACACACTTAGGAAAAACTGCAGTGTTTTGTCTTTTTTGTTTTGTTTTGTTTTGTTTTCTAAGGCCTTGGCCTCAAAATTCCAAGTGAAATTATTAGCTCTGCTGAACTCAGCTCTGTTTCATATGTAAAATAACAGCAAATCTAGTGGCCTCCTAGGTCTCTTTCTTCTAGACCCATATCTAATCTTGAATCTTAATGTCACATACCTCCAAAGCTTACACAAGGTAAACACAAGGAAATCTTGAAGGAAAATGAAAACATGTTTATCTCTAAGGTGTAGACTAATCTGGCTAAACTGTGCTCTAAATGGTTAGCTGCATAAGCCCTATACCATTTGCAGCTTCAACTTCACAGGTACCAACACATGGGAGATAAATATAGTGAAGGAACAAGACCAAGAAAAGCCATACGTGCTGGAGTTTATAATCTCTTTGGTCAACATAACATTGGATTCTCTCTCTAGAACTGTGGAAGAAGAATATCCTTTTCTTAGAACCTTCCTAGGGTCTCTCCACCTTGGAGTGGATTATAGGAAGGGGAGGCTTTGTAGTTGTCCTAGAAGCCATAAATATCATCTCTTCTTGCATGGTGAGAGGCAAGGGGATATAGTAAGAAGGGCATATCATGGGATCCCATAAACTTCAGTTGAGTTCGTAATTTTGGCAGCTATTATTCTGAGTGTTCTTAAGTAAGTTATTTAACCGTAGTCTTCTTACTGTTAAACATGCATAATTAAAGCTTTCATTGAGGATTGTTTTAAGAGTTAAATAAATCACATACAATCTAGGAATGCAAGGATGGTTCCACACTCAAAAATCAATCAACGCAAGTTACCACAGTAACAGATTTGACAAGAAAACTGCATGATATGTCAATTGATGCAGAAAATTTCAACACCCATCACGGTAAAAGTTTTAGCATATGAGAAATAGAGGGAAATTTCTCTTCAGATGATGTATGGCATTTATAGAAAACCAGCAACTAACATCATATTGAATTGTGAAACATCAATTGCTTTCCCCCTGAAGTAAGGAACTAGGCAAGGTTGTCCACTTTTACCACTTCTACTCAATATTTCTAGAAGTCCTAGAAAATTTGATGAGGATAGAAAAAGAAATGAAAGGCATTCATTTGTAAAGGAAGAAATAAAACTACCCCCCTTTACAGACAACATGATTGTCTGTTTAGAAATTCTCAAGGAATCTACAAAACTGTTCTTGGAACTAATAAGCAAGCTTGGAAGTTCACAGAATATAGTATCAATACACAAGAATCAATTACATTTCTATGTATTAGCAATGAACAATTAAAAATGGAAAAACTGAAATTAAAAGGATAATGATTCCTTTGGTAATAAGTCAACAAAATGAAATACTTAGCTATAAATCTAACAAAATATGTGGAGAATATGTATGGGGAGAAGTACAAAAAGATGATAAAATCCATGAAAGAAAGACCTAAATAAATAATCATATCATATCTATGGATCAGAATACTTGATATAGTGCAGCTATTCTTCCCATAATGATGTACAGTCAGCCCTTTTTATCCATGGGTTCCATTAATAAAAGTTTCCCCATTCACAGTTTCTGCATCCATGTATTCAACCAACCATGGATTGAAAATATTAGGGAAAAAACAATATAAAATAATACAAATAAGAAAACAATACAGTGTAAAAATTATTTATATAACATTTACATTGTATTAGGTATTATAGCTAATCTAGAGATGATGATTTAACATATAGAAGAGCATGTGCATGGATTATATGCAAATACTATGCTATTTTATATAAGAGGCTTGAGCATCTGTGGATTTGGTATCTGAGAGGGATGGGGGGCTGGAGGATACTGAGGGATAACTGTGTGGATTTAATATAATCTCAATCATATTAACAGTATTCCTTATAGATATAGATAGGCTGATTCTAAAATGAATAAGGAGTGGGAAAATAACTTGAATAACCAAAGCAATAAAAAAAGAACAAAGTTGGAGGACTCACACTGTCTGATTTTAAGATATATGTAATGTAAAGCTAGAGCAGTCAAGATAGTATGGCATATAAGTGAAACAATAAACACATAAACAATGAAATAGAATAAAAAATCCAGACCCATGCAAATATGGACAACTGATTTTTGACAAAGGCAAAACAACAACTGAATGGAGAAGGGACAGTCTTTTAAACAAATAGTGCTAGAACAACAAACAGCCATATGCTAAAAAATGCTATACAGCTTGTGACATTGTATATTGAAAAATTAACTCAAAATAGCTATTAGACATAAATGAAAAGGCAAAACTATAAAAACCTAAGCATGTATTTATAACTTTGGAGTAGGCAAAGTGTGATCTGTAAAAGAAAAATAACCACAAACCACAAAACTCCTAGAAGAAAACACAGGGGAAAGGCTCATTAACATTGGCCTTGACGATGATTTTTTTTTTTTTTTTTTTTTGCTATTACAACAAAAGCTTAGGCAACAAAAACAAAAATAGACAAATGGGACTACATTTCGAACCTCCTTATGAATGTTTATATTAGCATTAGTCATAATTACAAAAAAGCTAGACTCAACTCAGATATCCTTCAGTGGGTGAATGGATAATCAAATTGCACGGCATCAGTACAATGGAATTACCAATTTGTTCCAAAAAAGGAATAAATTTTTGATACTTACATAAACGTATAATTCTCAAATATATTTTGCTAAGTAAAAGATGCTAACCTAAAAAGTTATGTAGTATATTATTGTATTTATGTGGCCTTCTAGAAAAGATAAAAATATTAGTAAAAAGTACATATTGATTGTCTTGAGTTAAGGATGAAGGGAGAGCCTGAACACAAATGGGCAGGACTAGGGAATTCTTTGGGATATCTTGTCTATGGGGTGATTATAGGAATGTCTTGTCTATGGGGTGATTATAGGAATCTAATATATGTGTCAAAACTTATTGAACTGTACACTGAAGAAGTGAATTTTATCCTGTGTAAATTAAAAAATCAATCAGTAAAGGGGGAAAATAAAGCAAGCACGTGGGCTATCCCTTGAAATACATGTGGTTTTTATAATAAGAATAGAAAGTACTCAGAAAACAGCATCCTGAGTTTAATGAACTCAAAACTTTGAAAAAATAGTATAATGTATAGTGTAAACCATGATATTTAAAATATGATTTTTTTCAGGGTATTATGAGCATACAAACATTACGCTTACACTTTATGTTTTTGCCTCACCCAAGTGAGGGTTAAAAGCATGCCCTTCCCCCCTACAATGCTCCCCATGTCCTTTAGTTGTGGATTTACCACCCCCACACACAAATCTGCCTAATCCCTGGAGAGTATTACTGCCATGTGATCACCCTAGTATTGATCAGTTAGTACCAATTTGATGTTGAGTACAAGTGGAGCCCATTCTTCTGATCTTGTGGTGCCTCACTTTGGATAATGGGCTAAAGTTTAATCCAGGAAAGTATAAGAGGTTCTAGATCACTGTCGTTTCTTATCATTGAGTAATATTCCATTGTATACATATGCCAAATTTTAATAATCCACTCATGGATTGACGGGCACTCGGGTTGTTTCCACATCCTTGCAACAGTGAATTGTGCTGCCATAAACATACGGATGCAGATGTCTTTATCACAGAATGTTTTGTGCTCTTTTGGGTAGATGCCTAATAGTGCTATTGCTGGATCGAATGGTATTTCTATTTTTAGCTCTCTGAGGTATCTCCAAATTCTTTTCCACAGATGTTGCACTAATTTGCAGTCCCACCAGCAGTGTAAGAGCATTCCTGTCTTTCCACATCCTTGCCAGCATTTGTTGTTTTGGGATATTTTGATAGACACCAATCTCTCTGGGGTTAGGTGATATCTCATTGTGGTTTTAATTTGCATTTCTCCAATGATTAGAGATGTTGAGCGTTTTT
Organism: Indri indri; assembly: GCA_004363605.1. Taxonomy (NCBI): domain Eukaryota; kingdom Metazoa; phylum Chordata; class Mammalia; order Primates; family Indriidae; genus Indri; species Indri indri. Next base: position 7,909 of record RJWJ010024073.1, read on the forward strand.
TTAATATGTTTGCTGGCCATTATTCTGTCTTCTTTTGAAAAGTTTCTGTTCATTTCCTTTGCCCGTTTGTTGATGGGGTTGTTTGATTTTTTCTTGTTGATTTTTTTGAGTTCTAGATAGATTCTGATGATCGCCCTTTATCAGATGTGTAGAGAGGAAATATTTTTTCCCATTCTGTGGGCTGTCTATCCACTCTAATGATGGTTTCCTTGGCAGTGCAGAAGCTTTTTAATTTGATTAGATCCCATTTATTTATTTTTGTTGATGCAGCAATTGCTTTGGGGTTCTTCTTCAAGAATTCCTTGCCTAGCCTGATGTCTGAAAGGGTCCTCCCAACATCCTCTTTTAGAATTCTTAAGGTTTCATGCCTTAGGTTTAAGTCTATTATCCATCTTGAATTGATTTTTGTGAGAGGTGAGAGGTGGGGGTCCAGGTTCATTCTTCTACATGTAACTATCCAGTTTTCCAAGCACCATTTATTGAAAAGAGATTCTTTTCCCCAGTGTATGTTTTTGTCAGCTTTGTCAAAGATTAGATTACCATATGCGGATGGTTTCATCTCTGGATTCTCAGTCCTGTTCCAGAGGTCAATGTCGCTGTTCTTGTGCCAGTACTATGCTGTTTTAGTTACTATAGCCTGGTGGTACAGCTTGAAGTCTGGTAGACTGATACCTCCCAGTTTGTTCTTTTTACTTAAGATTACTTTGGCTATATGAGGTCTTTTCTGGTTCCATACAAAGTGTAGAAATATGATTTTAAAAAAATGCAGGTGTAAATGATATTAAGATAAAACTCAAGTTATGACTTTCTATAAAATAATAGTGAAAAATGTAGCTGGCTAATAATAGTAAATTAACTGTTAGTAATACATAAATAAACAGTTTAATAACAACATAATATTCAATGTTTACTACATATCACATATCTTTAAAAATGGACTGGCTTTTTAAAACACCATAGAAACAACATTTTCTCATCCTGTACTGGTTGAAAAAAGTATCTGGAATTAATACTACGTTCTGTTTTCTTCTAACATAGTAAAACAATTTTTCCCATTTTTAAGTTTTTGAATTTAATTTTTCAATTATAAAATATCAAACTATGTTCAAAAGCAGATGTATAAATTTCTGTCCTTTGGCACAGCATGGGAGAAACCCACAAGAACAACAGCAGCAGGTGGCAAGTGGGAAGTTCTATGGTTACAAATGTTCATGCTAGGCTAAAAATATGGAACAGGTTATGACCTGAGGCAGTACTGCTTAGACTACTCATGGTGTGTTTGGGTTCAGATTCTACACATCAAGACAATTCCTTCTAGTTAAGTTATTGGTTTTACTAATAATGGTTGTATGATTGGAAGAGATTGGACTGGATTTTTAGTTTTTTAAAATGCCATCATAGACCTGTGAGATATTGGGGGGAGTCTTCAGAACTTCCCCACTTCTGAGACCGGTTGCAATCCAGATTTTCTTGCTGGGTCCAAATGCCATTTTTGAGCTCCTCAGAGTGGAAGAGCCTGTAACTGCTCTTCCATATTCCTCTTGGCAATAGTGCAAACATTACAGCTTTGAAGGTTGTCAGAAATACTGTAAGACTTTAAATGTTATATCCTAATTGAGACCCAAAATTTTTTCTCACTGGGAATCCCCTTCCATGAAGCAGGCAAGGATGATCAAGTTCTATTTTACCCCTGTACACACACACACACACACACACACACACACACACGCACACACACACACACACACACACAGCATGTTGAATGTGATGTAGCAATATGATTTTCACTACAGTAACTACAAGATATTCAAAGATTTCCTTGTGGGTGATTTTATAATACCCTGTGCATACCTTTATATTGGATTTTAACACTTTGCATATCTTCCTCCTCTGTAAGTGAGCACCATTTTATACTCAATACTGAGTTAAGGCCTGGCCTAGAGAAAGAACTCAGAAATTATTTGGAATTATTGAATAAGCAATTGAATAATGAATGAATAAAAATTAGTCTTGAAAATTAATAATTGGTGCTTATTTTGTGTAACTCAATTACATACATTGTTAACTCATAGCAAATTATATCTGTTATTTTAAAGATAAGCACAAGAAATAATGTTTGGTTATGGTGGGTAGACATTTCTCATTCATATGTGCCAAGCACAACATGTTCATTTTTCATCAAAATATATTCCCCAGTATGCTAAGATTGTGGATATAAAATTATTATAGTTTCTGAGCTTTGCTTTAGTTCTGTGGTTTCTATATTCAGAACTTTCTGCTTAAAATTTGTGTGATATTTATACCAAGTGAAGCCTGGTAATAAACTATCTAGGATTGAGTACATGAGGAATCATGGAGAAAACTGAAAAGATTAGAGGCTTTGATAATAACATGCATGAAAGTCATGAGGTAGGATAGACTGCAATGTATTTATATAACTGAAAAAAAAAAAACCTGTTTGCAGTGTAATAAGTAAGAGAAAGATGCAGCTATCGTTGCAATCCAGATAGAGGATAAATATCAGCTACTGTTCTTTGTTTAAGGGGTAATTTAATTTATTTATCATTTATTTTCTGCAAATTTATGTGTCTTATCTATTTTTCTTGAATAATTGAATTTTCCATAATTCACAAAAAATGTTTAAATAGTACCCACCTCATAGATAGGAAATGAAACTGTGAAAGGTTAAGAAATTTATTTATTCAGGGTCATCAATCTAGCAACTGGCAGAACTAAATTTTATAGTTATAGCTATTATATTTCAAAGCCTCTATCCTATCTCATGACTTTCATGCATGTTATTATCTTTGCCTAAAAGCTCCCTCCACAAACACAGACACATAAAGACCTTTCTATATGTTAGGTTCCTTTTCATCTTTTTGGCCTAAACATACTATTTCTTCAGAAAAAATAGTTCCTGAACACTTCTAAAATTAGGTGCCCTTTATTACTCTCCATTATATAATGCTGCCTTTATTTTCATACATTTCAGACAATTTATATGTACATATATATTTTATTTTTTTGGCAAATGTACAACACTCTACTAGAATTGTAAGTCCCATGAGGGCAGGAATTATATGTCTACTTTGTCTATCACTGTATACCCGGTGTCAGTGGAATGGCTGCAGAGAGCAATTGCCCAATTAATATCTGTTGAATGAATAGTTGAATTCAGGAACGTATCAAATGACAGAAAATACTGATGGCATTGGCATACATAATTGTTAGTGTCTCCCATATTATTAATAGTTTATAAAAAATATCCACCAATGTAGTAGTCATCTTTTTGTCAAAGAACAATTGAAACTTTCACTTGCATTTAAATATTATGAGAAAATTGAAATGTATATATTTTTTTGAAGCTACATGCTGGAATCAGTGGATTAAGGTAGATACTATTATTGTTAATATTATTATGGAGTGTCTGTGAGGGCCATTTTTCAGGGGTCTAGAATACAGGACCCAGGGCATGCTAAGAGCATTTTACCCTCAGTTCAATATCTTTACCATCAACTATCACCATCTTCCATCTATGAACCTCCCCTACCCAAAAAATAAAATTTATTTTTTTACTCATATGTTCTGCTAGAGTGAAAGGCTGTTTTCAACCAGGGCCCAGAAATAGAAAGCTGGCCACTTCATATACTACTACATCAGTGTTTCTGAAATAAAAGAAAGTATCAGACCACATTACAAAAGATTCATTGGCATGAAAACTTACTAGGAGAGGTTTTTAGCCATGTTATTCCTTGGATGTGGTATAGAAAATACCAGTTTGTCTTCAACTAAGGGGAATTGTGAAGTATTTTAGTTGTATTTCAGTGGACCTTGGGAAATTCCTCTTCAAAATAGTTTTTCTTTCCTTTGTCATTACAGAGTCCCAGAAAGCTAAGAGACTGGGTGTTAGTCAATTCACAATTCTTTCTTGGCTCCCTTTCTAGCTTACATTTTATTCGCTTGCTGAAATTAATGTAAAAATTAAAAATGCTTATTTCTATAAAACAGACAAAATCTCCACTCCTAGGTTTATCTGAATTTCATCCATTCATCCATGTCTTATTTGGATAGAAAGTATTTTGCAAATCACCTTGTCATTTCTTTTTCAAGATTCCTATTTGCCTCAAAGGGTACGTGCCTTGTGTCTCTTTCATTTTTATTTGAATTTATGTATTTGAAGAGTTCCTTAGAAATTTGGAATTTATTCATTAAATGACTACAAAATTATATGTAGCTAAAAATAATAAACCTGAACAATATGAGTGAAATGTAGCTAAATTTGTCTTATGGCAAATATTAATTACTGAAAGTATACCTTTTCTCAGTTCCATCTCTACCCACACCATGACGACCCTGATTCTACTCCATCTCAAAGGTGAAATTAAGATGAGTACCTGCAAGGCAAGGGTTTCCTTAATTGATTGTTGTATATACTAATACATTTGCTTTATCCATTTCACCTTTCAACTATTACGTTTGAAATGTGCTTTAATATAGAGAATCAGCATGTTAGGTGGGTAAATAGGAAGGGTTATAGGAGCAGATATATCTGCAGCTGTGTTTCCTCTGTATTTTTTCTTCAAAGGTATGGTATTTGCTAAGTGTTCTTTATATTTCATTGTCTGTGAACTTTGAGATGAATGAATGGTGTTTTAGGAATTTTCACACTAATTTATAGATGCTAGAAAATGCTTGGACTCTTGGGGGGGGCAAGGACAACATACATAACCTAAACATCTGTACCCCCATAATATGCCGAAATAAAAAAAAAAAAGAAAGAAAATGTTTGGACTATAAATCCCCTTTCTGCTTATCTGTGTGACATAAAGCAAGTTACTTTTTCTCACTAGTCTTGGTTTCCCCACAGCTAATAGAAACCACTAGGTAAGGGGAGGTAAGATTGTGGGCTAGAAGCAGTGTGCATATGTCCCTCTCAGGGAGAGGATGGAAAGTTGCAGGTGGATGCCCTACAGATGGGCCTTCCTGAAAAGAGCATTGTGAATCATCAGAGAAGTGACAGGGGACATTCAGAGTAAAGGAGAAAGAGATGGGGTGATCCGCTGGGCAAGATCGGAAGGTACCTGGGGGAAGCATCCACACATGGAGAAGGATGGGAGGAGAGAGCCCTGGCGCTCCACGTTCTCCCCACAGACACTGCAGCCAAGCAGTGAGGGAGCCGTCACCACCACCTCAGACCTCCAGACTGATCAGGGAGCTGCTTGGAGTCTGTGCAGCAACACTGCACCAGAGAGCAGGCACAGTAGGGACCTGGGTTACTACAACCGATGCCATTCTGAGCTCTTGCGTCTGGAGTGCCTGGTCTACACAGAGCTTGACTTTGCTGCCACCACCTCCATATCACCCCAGCCAGCCAGGGAGGAAGCAGGGAGAGAAGATGTTCTCACATGTCCAGTGATGGGGAGCCAAGCACCCTTCCCACCACAGGGGATCTGAACAGATCGGGACCTACAGATGCCACCTGAGAAGCCCTGTAGCAGCTGCCTCTGTGGGACTAGAGCAGGAGCAGAGCTCCAGCTACCCAGTGGTCCAGCCCCAGGCCTTGCCCCTGCAATCCGCAAGCTACTAGCTGGCCACATAGCTTTGCACCCACAGTTCCTGTGCTGCTGCCACAGCTCCACCCCAAGGCTCCAGCACTGTTGCCAGGCCCCATGGCTCCACCCCTGACGCTTCAGCACCGCTGCTGGGCCTGTGGCCTGAGCTCCTAGGCTCTCTTGCTAGGCTCCTAGACCCTGCCCCTGAGCCTCCAGTGCTGCTTCCAGGCCCTGTGGCCTGCCCCTGGGGCTCATACAAGCTGGTTAGTGGGAACTGTCCCTGCAGTCCAATGTGCTGCCAGTGACCCACTAGCTTTGAGCTGCCATTGCACCTGGACCCGGTTGGAGCCAACACCCCCAGCCCTGACACCCCAGCCACTGGCACCAGTGCAGGGAGGCCCAGGCAGAGCAATCTCCCACAACACCAGCCCCTGTGGAGAGGGACTTGCCCAGCCTCCAATCTGAGCTTCCAAAAGCAGCCTGGGGAGAAACCCACCACCACACAGGAAGATCATTCGGCACAGGCTTGGACTGTGACAATCGCAGGGGAATGGGACAACACAGATTGGCTGTGTTAAAGTCTCTCAGCGCATTCACCCCTCCTTTGCCAGGTACAGTCTTCCAGAATAGGTCACAAAAGCACCATCTAGGGATGTCTCCTTTTTCTAAGTAGGTGAGTTCCCGGAAAAGGAAATCAGGTGTGCTGCAAACATATCTGCCCTGAGATGAGAGGGGAGGTTTCAGATGAGAAGAATCAACAAAAGAACCCTGGCAATGTGAAAAAAAAAAAAAAAAAAAGCTAGTTCAAGACCCTCAAGAGATTACAATGGATCCATAGCAATGGACCTCAACAAAAAGGAAACTGTGGAAATTTCCAAATGGAAGTTAGAATATGGATGGCAAATAAGATGTGTGAGTTTGAAGAGAAAGTTGAAAACCAACAAAAAGAAGCCCAAAAAGGTTTCAGGTGACCAATGAAAAATATGAAAAAGTCACTAGATAACATAAGAAAGAACATCTAACAGAACTTAAAGAAATGAAAGAGTCATTTAGGGAATTTCAAAATACAGCAAAAATCTTCAGCAACAGACTAGACCAAGCAGAAGGAAGAATTTTAGAGCTTGAAGACAAGGCTCTCAAACTAACCCAGTCAGCCAAAGATGCAGAAAAAAGAATAAAGAATGAAGAATCACTCAGAGAAATATGTGACTATGTGAAGTGAACCAATATACGAATTATAGGTCTCTCTGAGGAAGAAGAAGAAAAAGCAAAAAGCATGGAACACTTGTTTTAGGAAATTATTGAGGAAAACTTCCTTGTTATGGCCAGGGATTCGGATATCCAAGTATAAGATGGTCATTGGACACTGGGAAGATTCATGGCAAATAGACGTCTCCAAGACACATAGTCATCAACTTGGCCAAAGTCAAAGTGAAGGAGAAAATTCTACAAGCCACAAGAAGAAAGCAACAACTAACTGACAAAGGAAAACTCATCAAGCTCACAGCAGACTTCTCAGCAAAGACCTTACAGGCCAGAAGGGATTGGGGTCCCACTTTTAGACTTCATAGACAAAACAGATGCCAACCAAGAATTTTATAACCTGCTGACCTAAGTTTCATAAATGATGGAGAAATAAAGACTTTTCCAAACAAGCAAACACTAGGGGAATTTGTCACTTCTAGACCTGCTCTACAGGAAATACTCAGAACTGCATTATGCATGAAACAGCATAATAGACACCCTCCAATGTAAAAACACCTGAAAGTTAAAGAGAAATACAAATTAAAACCACAATGATATACCACCTTACCCCTGTCAGAATAGCCATTATAAAAAGTCAAAAAACAATAGATGCTGGCTTGGATGCAGAAAGAAAGGAACACTTATACATTGTTGGTGGGACTGCAAATTAGTAGTTTCCATAGAAAAACTGTTTTCTGTAGAAAATGCTATGGAGATTCCTGAAAGAAATAAAAGTAGACTACCCATTAGATCCAGTAATCCTACTACTGGGTATCTACCCAAAGGAAAAGAAGTCATTTTATCAAAAAGGCACCTGCACACAAATGTTTATCAAAGCACAATTCACAATTCCAAAGATGTGGAATCAAGCTAAGTGCCCATCAATTTATGAGTGGATTAAGAAGATGTGGTACATATACACACCATAGAGTACTACTCAGCCATAAGAAAAGAATGAATTAATGTTTTTTGCAGCAACTTGGATGGAACTGTAGATCATTATCCTGAGCAAACTATCTCAGACGTGGAAAGCCAAACACCACATGTACTCTTTAATAATTGGGAGCTAAATGGCAGGCACACACAGGCACAAAGTGATATAAAGGTAATTGAAATCCAAGAAGTGGGGAGATTGGGATGGGGAGATGGGTAAAAACTTATAGGGTACAATGAATTCTATTCTGGTGATGGGCACACTAAAAGCACTGACTTAAGCATTATGTAAGGTATCCATGTAACAAAAACTTTTATTCCCCCTTAATATTTTGCAATGAAAAAAATAAAGAAATGAAAATAAAAGAAAAAAATAAAAATCTCAATACCTACCTTGTAAGATTTATGGGAAATTAAATACACACATCATATATAATATATTATAAAGTACTATATATATATACACACACACACACACACACACACACATACACACACACCAAGTATTATTGAATCAATAGGTAAGAGTCTCACAACACAGCTATAAAATAGCTTAGTCACTTAAGTGTTATAATTGGCTAGAAAACACATGAAAACATGCTCATGTGCTATATAATGAAAATTAAAACCATGAGGGGTTTTTTTTGTTGTTGTTTGTGAGCTTTTTATTTTGCCTATAATTAAACCAGCTGATACTATTTAGTGTTAGCCAAAGCATAAAAAAGCAGATTCCATCTTGTGCTATTCATGGAAGTGTGAAAAGATAAAGCTTCTAGGGAGAGTACTTTGGCATTATCTATCCAAATGATAAATATTCATGTCCTTCAACCCAGTAGCTGTTCATCTAAGTATTTCCTCTTAGAGAAATACTCAATGTGTACAAAAAAAGCATATATGCAAATGCTCTTGGCAGTATTCTTTTTAAAGTGAATTATTGAAAAATACCTAATATACATTCACAGGGAATGGTCAAATAAATTGTGGTTTGCCCATACTTTGTAGTATTTTGAAAAGTCTTTGTGCTGGAAGCCTAGACAGAGCAATCAGACAAGAGAAGGAGATCAAGGGCATCCAAATGGGGGCAGAACAGGTCAAACTATCACGCTTTGCTGATGATATGATCTTATAGCTAGAAAACCCAGAAGATTCTGCCAAGAGACTACTGGAATTCATAAATAAATTCAGCAAAGTCTCAGGTTACAAAATCAATGTATACAAGTGAGTAGCATTCATATATTCAAACAACAGTCAACTGAGAACCAAATCAAAGACTCAACTCCTTTCACAATAGCAACAAAGAAAATAAAATACCTAGGAATATATTTAACTAAGGAGGTAAAATACCTCTACAGGGAGAACTATGAAACACTGAGGAAGGAAACAGCAGGGGACATAAACAGATGGAGAACCATACCATGCTCACAGATTGGCAGAATCAACATTGTTAAAATGTCTGTACTATCCAAAGTGATCTACAGATTCAGTGCAATCCATATTAAAATACCAATGTCATTTTTCACAGACCTAGAAAAAATAATTTTATGCTTTATATGAAGCCATACAAAACACCACATAGCCCAAGCAATCTTAAGCAAAAAGAACAAATTTGGAGGCACCAATTTACCAGACTTCAAGCTATACTACAAGGCTATAATAACTAAAACAGCATGGTACTGGCACAAGAACAGAGACATAGTACAATGGTACAGGACTAAGAACCCAGATATAAAACCATCCTCATATAGCCATCTGATCTTTGACAAAGCAGACAAAAGCATACACGGGGGAAAAGAACCCCTATTCAGTAAATGGTGCTAGAAAAATTGGGTAGCCACATGTGGAAGACTGAAACAGGATCCACAACTCTCACCTCTCATAAAAATCAACTCACAATGGATAACGGACTTAACCTTTAGGCATGAAACCATAGAATTCTAGAAGAAAATGTTGGGAAAAATCTCATAGTCATTGGCCTAGGCAAAGAATTTATGATTTTTGAAGAAGATCCCAAAAGCAATCACAGCAACAAATAAATAAATAAATAAATGGGACCTGATCAAATCAAAACGCTTCTGCACAGCCAAGGAAACAATCATTAGAGTGAATAGACAACCTACAGAATGGGAGAAAATATTTGCATTCTATACATCCGACAAAGGGCTGTTAATTAGAATCTATAAAGAACTCAAGCAAATCAACAAGAAAAAAATCAAACAATCCCATTGAAAAGTGGGCAAAGGACATGAACAGAAACTTTTCAAAAGAAGACAGATTAATGGCCAACAAGCATCTGAAAAAATGCTAAACACCTCTAATCATCAGGGAAATGCAAATCAAAACCACAATGAGATATCACTTAACTCCAGTGAGAATGGCTTTTACCAAAAAGTCCCAAAACAACAAATGCTAGCTAGTGTGGATGCAGATAGATAGGAACACTTGTACTCTGCTGGTGGGACTGCAAACTAGTACAGCCTCTATGGAAAGCAGTATGGAGATACCTCAGAGTACTAAAAGTAGAAATGCCATTTGATCCAGCAATCCCACTACTGGGTATCTACCCAAAGGAAAAAAAGACATTTTATTGAACAGACTTCTGCACTTGAATGTTTATAGTGGCAGAATTCACAATTGCAAAGATGTGGAAACAACACAGGTGCCCGTGAATCTATGAGTGGATTAATAAAATGTGGTATATGTATACCTTGGAGTATTGCTCAGCCATAAAAAATGGTGAACTATCTATTGTTATTATCCTGCATAGAGCTGGAGCCCATTCTTCTGATTGAAGTATCACAAGAATGGAAAAACAAACACCACATGTACTCACCATTATATTGGTACTAATCCATCAACAGTAATGTGCATATATGGGAAGTATCATTCATCAGGTGTCGGACAGGTGGGAGGAGGCCCCAGGACTAGGTAAATTTACACCTAATGGATATGGTGCACACTGGGAGATGGGCACGCTCATAGCTCTGACTCAGATGGTGCAAAGGCAATTTATGTAACCAAATTGTTAGTACCCCTGTAATACTCTGAAATTAAAAAAAGAAAGAAAGAAAGAAAAGTCTGGGGTAACTCTTCTTCCCTCCCTGCACAGTGGACACAAGGCAACAGGAAGGGAGTGAGCTGCCCTGTGCCCTGCACTGCCACTGCCAAGCCTGCAGTAATAGAGTGGAATGGTGTTAGAAAACATAAATATGGTCACCTGTCAGAGTCTGCATCCCAATATCAAGAAGCTGCTGACATCCTGGAGCTAGAGTTGTGAAGATTACATGAACTATTGAATGTGAAAACTCTCACTTTTAAACTTGGAAGTATTATGATTTTCATTCTGTTCCATCACTGTACACAGACATTACTCTCATTCAAATCTTCTGACATTCTTTGAAGTGAAGCAGTCTATGAATGTTAGCTGAAGAAATGAATGAAGTGAAATAATGTAGTGTCTGTTCTTTTTGCATAGCCTAAAGGGGCCCTGTGCTGCTCCACTAGGGAGAAAACTTCAGGAAATGCTGGTTTGCTATAGTGTTTTAGCTTATGAGAGTCTTTGGGACCTTCCTGGCTTCATCATGGGGTTACCTCTAGGTTGCTTTTCGTGGGACAAATACCATTGCTTCAAACAGTCCTACACAATTGCAAGCAACAAGTTGAAGATCAGCACGAAATTGGAAGCATAGGACCCCCTGAACACCACATCCATCTGTATTGCCACAGTAGTTGAATTGGCAGGTGCCTGTCTCCACCTGTGCTTTAGTGACAGCAACAAGAATGACTTTTGGCAGCTGTTTTATGCAGCTGAAATCTAGCCTATTGGAAACTGTGAAAAGAATGTCATAAGCTCCAGCCCCTTCTGGGCCCATATATTAAAGAAACTACATTTCACTATGCCAACTCACGACCCAAGTTCCCTGCCAAAATAGCACCTCTTGTTTATGCTGGTCTGGGAAAATGTAATAAGTGATCAGGAAATAGCAGTCAGCATGTGTAAAAAGCTTGTATGTGAAGAAAAAACAGAAGATGAGAATAAAACCATTTCAATTATTGAAAATTCTACTGCCAAAGCCAATGGCTAATCAGAGGAGAGCTATTACACAACAACCCAAATAGAGTAAAACAAGTATTAGCAGATATAAAAAAATACTTTGAACCATAGATCATAAAAGTCAGGCTAGAAATGCACAATAGACAAGAAAATGTGGAAATAGAATCGTCCGAACTCATGAAAAAAATTGAAGAAAGGCAAAATCATTTCAATTGAAGATTCGATTCCAAGGTGGCCCGTAGGACAATAAATTCAACAGAAAATATAATAAAAAACATTGAGGAGAGAAACAAAAACAGCCAGGCGAATAAAAATAAACATTAGAAGAGATTTTTAAAAACATGAAAAAGGAACTATTAGATACAGGACGTAGTCAACAAAAATCCAACATGTAAATATATATGCATGTATGCACGCATAATTGGAGCCCCTAAAATATAAACAGAACAATGGAACAGAATTTACACTTAAATAATAAAACTTTCCAAAAATTAATGAAGACCTGAACCTATATATTGAAAGGGCTTACCTTATTCCTGGCAAATTGACATATTCTAGTGAACTATTACACTCAAAAAATTCCTCTAAACGTCCAAGAAAAAAAGCCAAGCTTTTTACAAAGGAAAGAAAGTCAGGTTTGCATCAGATTTCTCAACAGCAGAGTACAAAACAAGACAAGGTGGAGCTACATTTTCCAAAAATCCAAGGAAAGAACATGGGAACAATACTTTTATATCTAGTCAAGCTATTCGTTAGATATTGAGATTATATTTAAATAGTTTTCAATGTGTAAAAACTCAGGGAATACTGTAACCCGAAACCCTCCCTGAGAAATCAATTAGAGGAAGAGCTCCATCCAACTAAGAGATGATCAATCTAAGACAAAAACAAAAATAGGAACTAGGGTAGAATAATATGTATCAGTGCGTCTGATGCAGAGAGAAAGAACACAGTAATTTGGACACAGAAAGTTTAATGTAATTGTTCACTATAGTAGAGATTAAAGTAATTAGGGATTGGCTAGTGAAAAGGAGAGTAAAGGCCGGGTGCAGTGGCTCACGCCTGTAATCCTAGCACTCTGGGAGGTGGAGGCGGGTGGATTGTTTGAGCTCAGGAGTTTGAAACCAGCCTAAGCAAGAGCGAGACCCATCTCTACTAAAAAAAATAGAAAGAAATTAATCAGACAACTAAAAATATATAGAAAAAATTAGCCAGGCATGGTGGTGCATGCCTGTAGTCCCAGCTACTCGGGAGGCTGAGGCAGAAGGATCGCTTGAGCCCAGGAGTTTGAGGTTGCTGTGAGCTAGGCTAACGCCACAGCACCCACTCTAGCCCGGGCAAAAGAGTGAGACTCTGTCTCAAAAAAATAAAAAAATAAAATAAAATAAGAAAAGGAGGGTAAAGAATATGGCAATAGCAGACATAAAGAGAAGCCACTACCCTGGGGCTGAGATAGAGCACCCAAGAAAGAACCTCTCCTCCCTTTTTTCCCCAGGAAGGAAGAGTTGAGGTATAGACCTTGTTGGAGTGGGCACAGCCGTGGCTCACAGGATGACAGAGACATTAATGTGGTGGCATGTTGGTGACACTTGCCCTCTACGGTGCTGAGGAAAGCTCTTTGTTGAGAGACATTCCTCCGGAAGAAAATCATATAAAATTTGACAAAATTCAAAACACTATTAAGCAAAAAATGATAATAAACTGGAAAGTGAGTAATGCATCCTTAACTTTAAAAAGTGTATATTTATACCTCTGTACTGAAGCCAACATTTTACTCCGTGGTTTAAAATAATCCAGTAGATTATTTATAAATCCAATATAATGGAAGAGAAACTCCCATTTACATTAGCAGCCAAAGGGTCAGACGGGAGACCAATAAATATGCAAAGCTATATAAAGAATACTTTAAAATACATGCCCAAAAGCATGATCCATGGAAAAAAATCATAGAATCAACTTTGTCAAAATTAAGAACTTCTGCTCTTCAAAAGACAATGATAAGAGAATGAAAGTACAGGCCACAGACTAGGAGAAAATATTTGCATCTTACAAAGCTGACCGCAATACTCCCCAAATTGATCTATAGATTCTATGTAATCCCTCGTAAAATCTCAGCTGCCTCTTTTGCAGAAATTAACAAGTTAATCCTAAAATTCATGTAGAAGTGCAAGAGACCAGAACAGCCAAAGAGCACTCTTGGAAAAGGGAGAACAAAGGTGGAGGACTGACATTTCCCGATTTCAGAACTTAATACAAAGCTACAGTACTCAAGACATTATTCTGCCATAAGGATAGACATATAGATTAGTGGATTGGAATTAAAACTCCAGAAATGAACCCATCAATTTGTGGTCAATTGATTTTTGAAAAGGGTGCCATGACAATTCAATGGGATGTTCAACAACTGGTGAAGGAACAACTGGATATTCTCATATGAAAGAATGAAGTTGGACCCTACCTCCATACCATATACAAAAATTAACTCAAAGTGGATTATAGACCTAAATGTAAGCACTAAAACTGTAAAACTCCTAGAAGAAAACATAGGAGTAAATCTTTATGACATTGTATTAGATAATGATTTCTTAAGTATGGCACCAAAAGCACATATGACAAAAGAAAAAATAGATAAATTGAACTTCATCAAAATTAAAAACTGTTGTATTTACAAGGATACCATTATGAAATTAAAACAATCCACACATGAGTAGAAAATAGACAAATCCATAGAGGCAAGAAGGAGGTTAGTGGTTTTCAGAGACCAAGCTGAAGAGGGAATGGGGAGTGGCTACTGATAGGTATGTAGGTTTTTTTCTGGAGGGTTGATGAAATTGTTTTAAAATTAGAGTGATATTTGTACAACTGTGAATATACTAAAAATCACTGAATTATGTATTTAAAGGAGAAAATTTGATGGCATGTGAGTTATATCTCAGCAAAGCTTCTTTTTGCTGGGTTAAAAAAAAAATCTGGGATAGATTTATGTGGAGTGAAATTAGAAAGTATCCAAGACATGCTAAGTGAGCATAAAAATAATGTGACACACTGTATAATCCCATTTTTGTTAGAAAATTATTTCTATACATGCTTATGTATGCGAATATATAGGCAAAGATCAGTAAACTGATAACATTTGTTTCACTTAGAGAGGAGATTGGAATTTAGGAATCAGAGTGAAAATGGACTTTTACTTTTTATTCTATTTACCTCTATAATTGAAAACCTTTTAAAGTGTGATTTTTTTTTGTAATTTACTTGTGTAAAATAAATAGCCCAAAAATGGATAAATAAATGTACCAGATATATAGCCTGACATGTAATAGGCACTTCGCATTATGATGTTTCTTTGCCCTGTAGTATGAAGTCCAAAGTCAGCACTGAAGTGAGGTGATTTCATGGTTTTATTCACATTATGCAAACAGTGCACTTATCCAATTGCTCAACTCAGGTGTCAATAAGAAACTTTTTAAGGAGTGATTCTGAATTAAGCAGCTTTATAATAGTTTCCATCTATGCAGGTAAAATGAAGTGGGGAATTGTGACAACCATCTTTTTATGAATACAACACTTAATAGATCTCAATTCTGTGGAGATCATATAGTTGACCTAGTTCTCTTGTTTAACAGGTTGGGCTGTACAGCTCTGTTTTATAGACTTGCTGAAGACACTAAAGTTATTGAAAGAACTGAAAGTTACAACCAAACATTCATTCCACAGACATTTTCTAAACACCACTTACTCATGTGCCAGGCATTGGCAGTGGGCAATGGAGATACAAAGAAGATAAGAGATAAACCTGCCCTTAAGGAATGCACAGTGTCCTAGGTGTGGGCAGCCTACTCCCATTCAAATTTCCATTAATCCAACAAATACTTGTTGAGGGTCTCCAAGGAACCAAGCTATTGTAGACACAGTTCTAGACATTATTCTGGATAATGCGGTAAACAAAACAGAACAAAAATCAGTGCCGCCATGGAACTCGAATTCTAGGCAAGTACACAGGAATAAACCAACTAAATAAGTAAAATATATGGTATGAATAGGAGTGAGTATTAAGAGGAAAATAAGAGAGTGGTGATTTAGAAGCTAAATTTTTCACAAATGATAGGAAAAAATCTGGCATTAGTAAATGAAAATGACAGCAATAAGGAACAGTAGAAGAATAGCTTAATGACAGAGATTTGAAAACTTTCTTTTTAGATAGGAGAGATGAAGAAGAATGAACTGAAACAGGCAATTAGGATCAAGGAGGATATCTACTTTGTCTCAAGCCAGTTCGGCCTGAGGCTGTGGAAAGAAAAGAGGCTCCGCTGGAAATGGGTGAAAGAGAAGCTGTGTCATGGGTGAGGGATGTGAGGCAGTGCCGGGTTTGGGTGAGATTATGGAGGGAAATGCATTATCCACAGAAAAAGCTGAAGAAGATAGTAAGTGGGTTTTCTGATGTTTTATGTGCATTCCCAGGAATGTACTGTAAGAGTCTGTGTGGGAGAAGTTGTCAGAAATGGCAGTGTGCAGAGACGTTGGGGATTAGGGTTCTGTGGATGTGGATTGACCTGGGATTGTGCAGGGAGTTAGCTACGTTCCCAGCAAAGAATTGGGTCCATTTGGCAGGGTTCATCACAAAGGATAAGGACATATGGGAAATAGAAAATAATAGAATATAGAAATAAAAGAATACACAGAGATGAAGTACAGTTTTATAAAGTATAGATTTTATAAAAGTTGGGGGATCAGGAGACCTCCAGCATTCCAATGAGCTGTGAGGGCCCGAGTAAAGTTTTATATCGGTATTTATTGGTACAGTGATCGGTTGCCAGGGGTAACAGATTTACATAATAACAGATAGTTCATTTTATGTTAAAAGTCTTCCAAAAAGCTTCTAGAGATCCCTTAATTAACTCTATGTGAGCAAATGTTTACAAAATCTAAGACAAACTTCAAAGTTCTAAGATAAAGCTATCACTTAGCAGAAAGGCTAAACAGAAATATGGTGGCTCTATATTTCTTTATCTAGTTTTTGTTGATTGAAACAGGTAGTCAGGAGTGAAGCAGGAACTGTCCCTTAGGCTAATTGCTTTCAGGCGCAGGTGTCTGTCTGTCAGGTGGACACTCTTTGATCAGTTCTCATCCTGTGGCCTCATGCATGCCAAGCTTTGTCATACAAAACAGGTGAAAACCGACAGGTTTGAGATACAGTGTCACCTTGGAAAGCAGCTGCCACTGATCTGTGAGATGCCCTCCTGAGGCGAGGCAGCTTTTGATATGTGAACTAACATGTTCACATATTCCTTCAGGGCAAAGCCCTGCAAAACTCCTGAAATCATTTCTGTCTCTATATAGCAATATTAATCTATGGAGCAACAGGATTGACATAATAGAGAGAGATGAAGATGGATGGAGACAGAAGGGGTGCCATTGTTTTTCAGAGTGCACCATGTATGGGGGCTTCTGCTTATGGAGCCCCAGTCCAG